>JABAYD010002048.1:0-13728 GCA_014822095.1 Diplotaxis tenuifolia
ACAAGGATTTGTAAGTATCATTGATATACCCTGGATTTGACCCTCTTTAAGCCATGGTATTAAGTATTTTTATAACTATTTATTATACTATATAGCATATTAGTATATTTATAGTTTCAAGAGTAATTTGGGAGAAAGTGAAGTCTTTGTAGCATTTTGGAGCATAAATGGAGAAATCACCTGAAGCTGACATCAACTCTTGCTAGAGGTCGACACAGAGAGATAACAAGATCGACGCAAAACTCTTGGCGTTGATCGACACGGGATGAACAGAGGTCCATTACGTGATTCAGCCGACTTAAAGCCCACGCCTTCACCTATTTACCAGTTTACCACTGACGAGTTTTAAACCCTAGTTTACCTTATTACTCATACTTTTCCAATGTGTTTAGGGCAAATGAAGTTTTTTTTGTATTCTTATTTTCACCACTAAAGGTTACTTAGATTCATAGGTTTGGAGAGAAGGTCATAGAGAGATTTGTGATTGGAACTCCATTACTTCTATCTTTTATATCTATGCAATTTATTTACTACCTTTGTGTTATGTCTTAATTAGCCATGTCTGAGTAATTCTCTTGTTAGATTTAATGTTTAAATAGGTTAAGGGGATTAGCCCCAACTATGGATTGCTGGTTGTGATACCTATTGATTAGGATTGTTCTTAATGCTTGTTTATATGAGATTGCCACCTAGAAACCATGAACTTAGGAATTAGGATGTATTGAGCATTCTCATACAACACTACCCCGAATCTATCCTGTCAAACTACTTATTGATAGATCTAGTGATAACTAATCTAGCAATACTTAAGTGAGCCATATTCAACTCGCACGTAAAGCTTAACTACAAGCATGTCGATCGATACTAATCAATAATATCGATCGACGGAGCAAAAGGCGTAGCGATCGATACTAATAAATAATATCGATCGACGCTTCTATTGATCTGATGTCCCTTAGTCGGGTCAGCCTTGTTGGATCTCTAGTTATAATTAATAGACTCGTATTCAAACATCGCGAAAGCTATTGGACTTGTTCTTAATGTGTTGAGCTCTAATGTATAATGCAAAAAACTGTCTGCACCTATAGATTTATAATCTTCGTAACCTGAATAAAAACCCTATATTTAGCTCTTTTCTCTAGAGCTCCAAAATCCCTAAATTCTCATTAGAACGACAGTTCTGACTACTCCCAACTTTTAACCTTTAATTTCTGTCTTTTAATTATTACATTTATAACCTACCTTTATAATAAATTAGATTTAATTGGTTCTCTCGCTCCTCGTGATTCGATCCGTAAGTACTACAGTGAACCTCTTGTTTGAGAGAGTAGTAACTCTATAGGGTGATTTGAGTGATATCAAATTTGGCGCTGTTGCCGGGGAGCTTTGATCGCCATTAGATTCAATTTTGTGATTTTAGGTTTTATTTTCTTCTAAACCCCATTTTCTGATAAATTTCTTTTTCTTGATTTTTTCAGGTACATGCCCAGTAGTACTAGATGCAACAAGGAAGGAAAATTGCTATTCTCTGAGGATCCAGCTAACTTGGAACGTTCAATCCGCAAAGAGAACCGTTCTGCATCGATTGACGGTACACTTTGTACATCGACCGACATCCGCCAACCAACATCAACCGCATCCGCTTTTACATCGCTCGACAACCCAACATCCGCATCGACTGATTTGACACAAAGGACATCGACTGATATGGGACTTTGCACAATGACCGATACCAAGCCGCGAGACATGGTTGCGATTCTGATCCTTAAAGCTGACGAAAACCGAGACCTGCATGACCAAGACAGTCATCTGCGTAATGAACCAGGTCAAAGATTTGATGATCAGGGGATTGTAATCACTGATTCAGATACTGAAGCTGCAGAAGCTACTCAACCAAAGACCTTGGCAAACTATAACCTTCTAGATCAATACTATGCCAACAGGTCAGCTATCTGACTTCCAGAAATCCAGAAGAACGATTTTGAATTGAAGCCCAGTACTACACACTTGTGGGACAGAACCCTATTGTGGGTTACCCCATGAGCATCCTATGGGCCATCTTGAGAGGTTCGAGGATCTTATTGCTGCCTTTAGATTCAAGGGAATCCCTGAGGATTACCTTCTATGCAAGCTCTTCTAGCACTCACTAGTTGGAGAAGCTTCCCATTGGCTCACATCTTGGGTTGACATTAATAACGCGTTTCTACTTAACTTCTTCGATGAATCGTGTGCTGAAGAGTCTTTTAAAGACTCATGGATTAGATTCAAGTTCTATCAGCGAGATTGTCCACACCATGGGTTCAATGAGGTACAAATGCTTAGTACCTTTTATAGAGGTATTGCTTTGAGGTATCAGATGGCTCTTGATACAGCAAGTGAAGGAAACTTCAACATCAGGAACCCAAAGACAACTATGAGACGCATAGAAAACTTAGCGAACAACAGCAACACCAAAAATACTGACTCTAAAAGGTCTGTTGCAGCTCTAGGAAATGAGCATTTAGAGGAGCTGAAAGCTAAGTTGGATCTAGTCAACAAGATACTTAGAAAGCAAATCTGTTCAGCTGAGGCAACATAAGCTGTAGATGATGAGTTTGAAGAAGATGTGAACTACATTGGAGGAACTGGATTTCATAGGTTTGGAAATCAAGATGGAAACATGAACTTCAGTGGTAATGGTCAGAGAAATACCTTCAACCAGAACTCACAATATCAGAAAACCTACAGCAACAACATGAGCAATGACAATTCCTATTACCAGAATCCACCACAGAATAAAGATAGCAAGGTTGAAGCTTTTCTTGACCAAGTTCTTGAGGGACAGCAAAAGCTAACTGGGGATTTTAATGGGAAGATAGATGCTCTATACACCAAGTGAAGAAGCTTGACATGCAGGTGATTGAGACTAAAGAAGCTTTGAAAAGGCAAGAATCCTTAAATAAATAGGCAAGAGATGAAGTAGGTAAACACCACGTTAGTGCCATAGTAGATGATGACTTCTGGAAAGTGGTGAAGTACGAGAAGCTACAAGGAAACCGTTCTGAAGATGAACACTCACCTGATCATGACGAAACGTCCTCGTATCGATCAACGCAACACTACATGCATTGATCGCCAATATGTGAACTAGATCGATAGAGACGACTTCCACTACGTCGAACGATTTGCTTTGACGAGTCACCAACGGGACGTAAAATAGTTAAGATCCAGACACATGAGGAATTCACAGCTTCAAACCCACATTCGCCCAACCCATACAGGCCTCCAATCGATCGATATTTAGAGCCATTTATCGATCGCCAGCGCGATACAAGTGACGACCGACAATCTTCAGACAACGTCGATCGACACGAGCCTCCTACTTACCAAGTGCGACTACCACCTGTCTCCGTGGTATGGCTTAAAGCACACAAACCACCAACCAAACCATCGCCTCACCTACCTGACACTACCAATAACCCTTCAGATACTTCAAAGGAACCAATGGAAGTGATAAAACTACCACAAGGAGAACACTAAGGAAACGGAAAGAAAAGATTCATAAACATCTGAAGAGAGTGCGTAATAGCAAGAAGATGGATGGTTTTGCTAAGAGAATCCTCATGATTCCAATAGACAGACCTTTTGAAGAGGTCTACTTCACCCACATATTGTGGATGTTCTTCAGAGTAACAAAGGAGACTGAGGAGGACATTAGGAGATTGTTTCATCATGTCAGAGACCGGATGAATCAAGGGATCACAACACTTAAGAAGAAAAGTGATCCAGGGAAATTTGTCATACCATGTCAGGTAAAAGGTATTGATTTCCCACATGCTTTGTGTGATCAGATAGCATCCTTCCAAAGGTTATGGCAGACCATCTGGGTCTGAAAGTGGAGCCTTCAGAAGAATCATTCACTTTCGTGGATTGTTCTCAAAGGAACTCAGAAGGTATTATCAAAGATCTTGAGGTGTTAATTGGTAAAACAATAGTTCATGTCGATTTTCATGTCCTAGATATCAAGATTAATTGGAATTCATCCCTCCAACTTGGAAGAGTATTCATGGCCACCGTAGGAGGAATTTGCGACATGAAAATAAACAGGTTATGCCTAACTCTAGTTGAAGGAGAACATTTATTATGACCCTGTTTGTGTTTTCAAACAACAGGTAAACTTGTTAGAGACTGCGGATGATCACATTTGCATCGCAACATGCCATTGTGGAGCTGAATACGAAACCGACTACACATAATCGATTGACATGCACACGCAGTCATCGACCTACACAGCTCACATGGAGGCGACCGGTTGTGCTACCCACACATCGATCATCATGCACCATACACGCGGAACCCTACCGGATCACTGCTACCCTAGCTTTGCCCTTACTTCCAACCGATCACAGGAAAAATTTTCAATAGGCAGCTGGGCACACAAGAAAGTTTTGCTATTGACACCTCATTAACCTATGATAGGCATGAGGAAGTACATGATGAAGACTACAATGAGGAACGCGCCTTTGAGATTCATGCTATCCTTGAAAAGGATAGACTCGTGGAGGGTCCTACAAAACACAACAACCAGAATCTATCGACAGGACTACTACACTATCGATTGACACGTTAACTCTATCAGCAAAACGGACACGTCCATCGATCGATTTTCGTATGCCGCCGCGATCGAAATTAGGGACAGGAAATACTTCAGAAGATTTGGAAATATTCCTTCAAAAAAGGCGAGAGAGTGTTCTATAAGTGACCTTGTAGATACAAGATTTCTTCACACCAAAGTAGCAGACAAGATGCAAAACCTTAATACCATCTCAAGGCAGAGCATGAGAGGATCAAAATACAATCTCCCTCATGAGATTTACAGAAATGCAGCAATTAATCAACCAACAACCGCCGACGCACAAACGCCATCGATTGACATGGACACCACCCAATCGATCGACCTAAATTCTAACCTTAACTCCTTTTCTAGTCAATACTATGTCAATCCTAGGTATCGTACTAGAGATGAGTTTGGTGTTTTCAGGGATCCAAACGGTCACGTACGAGCCATGGACGGAAGGTTTATCCAAGCATACATAGAGGACATAGCAGACATTCTTGAGATGACCATTCGGCCTAGCAGCCGACCCAAGCAATCGTCAACCGACAATAACCCATAACGCTCTGTACACAACCTCAACCGTCATCAATGAAAAGGACTCCACTAGGAGAAGAAATACGAGTATGGCGTTTACATAGATGAGTTCGGATATGCCAGAGGAATCAACGGTGATACCATCCATATCTCAAGGGATGATATTAGAAGCCTTTTGACAAGGGCATCTATGGGACAGCACATCTACTTCTGTCTTCCTGAACACGAAGCATCGTTCACAAGATATGCATGAGATAGATGAGATGGTATATTGGATTTGTGGCTCTCAGGAGAAGATTGTAGAAGATATGCATGAGAGAATAGAAAATATCTACCACCCCTTGGACACACATGTAGATTGGCCGAGCTCAAGATTAGATGAGATACAAGGAGAACTGCCCGAGTTGCGAGCACAACGAGCAGATAGAGAAGGCGCCGCCGCATCGATCGATGCTAAACTCGACGCATCAATCGACACACGTCAACAACCACAAACCAACCATGCTGGAGGGAAAGACTGATTATTGGGAAGAAGAGTACCTAACCGCCAAGATCAACGAATTGTAAGACCCCCTCAACAACAATGTGAATTGGTTGAGTTCAAAGATTTAGTTGACGCAGAAGAACATGAATATGCTCCTTGAAGAAAGAGAAGAAGCGACAAGACGAGTCGACATCAATCGATACAGAGAAGTCCACATCGATCGACGCACGATTCAAAACACTGGAGGAAAGACTGAGCACTTGCGAGGAGGATGTGAACAATCGTTACAACTCCCCAACAACACATTACTTACACATATTGGATCATCATATGAGTGGAATACATCAAGTACTCGACACCGTCCAGAATCAACTTGATTTTCACTTGAAATGCTCGAAATCGATTCACAAGTCCTCTTCTAAATCGATTGACATGAAGTTCTATACACGAGCAGAAGTTGATCAAATTATTGAAAGAGTATACAAAGCTCTAGATACTGTTGAGGATAGACTCAACAGGAGGTGTAACGATCTTCATTACCCATTTGATGCCATTAACGAGGTACGAGGAGAAACACAATCACTGCAGAAGGAGGTGAAAGCAATTCAAAGACAACTTGCAGGTCATCCCGAGACATCGAAATAGATCGACAAGATTGCTAAGCAATCGATCGACAGAGGTACACCAGAGCCGATCGATGCTTCCTTAGTCGGATCGATCGACACTGCTTCTGCACAAGCTCAATATCTATATGATTCATTGCAGAAGAAACTTTAAGATTTCTCAGCATATGCCCTTGGTAAGATTGGGAGACATGGATTCAGCATTAAATACCAGGAAGATAGACTACAGAAAATCTCAGATGCAGTTTCTAAAATGGATGACAATTGGACCAGAGGAGATGAAGCCATAAGAAGTTTCATAGCCACTTGGTTCAGAATGAACAAAGAAGATGTGGATACTTGTTTTACAACAAGTAGTTGCTTATCCACACACTAGCTCAAACACCTCCAAAGTCAAGCTAAAAGACTATAACAAAGCGCTGAGTGGGAGACAACCCACTAATTAGGTATTTTTCTTATATTTTTTGTTTTTACCTCAAAAAAAAATCTGAGTAGAATCTCTGCCTCTTATCGACCGACACAGCCATATCGACCGCGAACGATAGAGAGAAAACAGTGACGACCGATGCCGATTTTTTCCCATCGATCGATTTAGAAGATAGTCAGGTATATCGTTCTAACCGTTACATTCAGTTCTTTTTATTAACATTTTTTTTTCATCCATCCATCTAAGTTACACTGGGACAGTGTAATTTAAGAATGGAGGATGTTTACTAACATTTATTTAGTTTTTTTTAGTCTTATTTAACTGTTTTCAATTTTTTTTTATCTTTAACTTAAAAGCGGGATGAACTTTTGATTTTTACATGATGTCTAACAACTCTTTTAGCACCATTCTAGATTTACTTGTCACAGATAGTGCTAAGATGCTAAAGTGGATCAACCTGTCAACATACACACTTCCTTAGATTGTCTGAAGAAACCCAAATTAGCCTCCAACGCTAAACTTGAGACATATCACTTGTCTTGGGGCTTGATATACACTGGATTAGAATCCTCCTTCAGGTCTGAAAGGTACAACTCTGTAAACTTTTGGTCTCCTTCTATTCTCTCTTCAGCATCTAAAAAAAAGAAAAGATTGAAATGGTTTCTTATGGTTTAGAGGGATAGGTAAATTACCTTTGACCCCATTATTATAAATTTTATGGAATGATCACAATTTAATGGAAGCGAGGGAGAACCAAGGACCTCATTATCCGCCTACATAATTGTCCAAAAGGACAATGAAAATCAACAAGATGGTCAGGATGGACTGAACATCCATCTCTGATTCATTGGGGTTGGGTTAATAAAAGATTCAGAGAAGAGAGATGTAGGGAGAAACCAGAATATGATTACATGTTACTCAGATACCTGTTTGAGTAAGAATCTATACATCATGTGATCAATACTCCCAAGGTAAAGCCTACACTTTTATTATGTTAAGAAAGAAGTTAGTTAAGGGGAATGATAGACAAATATTTGCTAAGTTGATGGACAGTTGAATTTGTTTGCTAAGCTAGGATATTGCATAATGTACTTTTGTGATTAGGATTTCTTATACGTGGATTGCAATAAAATAGAAGTTATGATTTCAATGTTTAAAATCTGTGAGCCCTGCTGTTTTCAAACCTCTTTCAAAGAGACTACCAGTTTGTTTTGCTTGAGGACAAGCAAAAGGGTAAAGTCTGGGGGAGTTCATATAACATGGATTTAACCCTCTTTGAGCCATGGTATATAAGTATTATTATAACTATTTATTATATTATATAGCATATTAGCATATTTATAGGCTCATGAGTAATTTGAGAGAAAGTGAAGTCTTTGGAGCATTTTGGAGCATAAATGGAGAAATCATCCGAAGCTGATATTGACCCTTGCTAGAGGTCGACACGGAGAATTAATAATGGATCGACGCACGTATTGTGGCGTCGATCGACACGGAAGGCACATAAGTTCATTACGTGATTCAGCCGACTTAAAGCCCACGCCTTGACCTATTTACCAGTTTACCCCTGACGAATTTTAAACCCTAGTTTACCCTAGTACTTATACTTTGCCAAAGTGTTTAGGGCAAAGGGAGCTATTTTGTATTCTTATTTTCACCACTAAAGGTTTTTAGATTCATAGGTTTGGAGAGAAGATAACAGAGAGATTTGTGATTGGAACTTCATTACTTCTATCTTTTATATCTACGCAATTTATTCATTACCTTTGTGTTATGTCTTGCTTAGCCATGTCTGAGTAATTCTCTTGTTAGATTTAGGGTTTAAATAGGTAGAGGGGATTATCCCTCAACTATTGGATTGCTAGTTGTGATACTTATTGATTAGGATTGTTCTTAATGCTTGTTTCTATGAGATTGCCACCTGGAAACCATGAACTTAGGAATTAGGATGTATTGAGCATTCTCATATAACACTACCCCGAATCTATCATGTCAAACTACTTATTGATATATCTAATGATAACTAATCTAGCAATACTTAAGTGAGCCGTATTCATCTCGTACGTAAAGCTTAACGACAAGCACGTCGATCGATACTAATCAATAATATCGATCGACGGAGCATAAGGCGTAGCGATCGATACTAATCAATAATATCGATCGACGCTTCTATTGATCTGATGTCCCTTAGTCGGGTCAGCCTTGTTGGATCTCTAGTTATAATTAATAGACTCGTCTTCAAACATCGCGAAAGCCGCTGGACTTGTTCTTAATGTGTTGAGCTCTGATGTATAATGCAAACAACTGTCTGCACCTATAGAGTTATAATCTTTTCTCTAGAGCTCCAAAATCCCTAAATTATCATTAGTAGAACGACAGTTCTGACTAATCCCCATTTTTAACCTTTAATTGTTGTCTTTCAACTATTACATTCATAACCTACCTTTATAATAAATTAGATTTAATTGGTTCTCTAGCTCCTCGTGATTCGATCCCGAAGTACTACAGTGAACCTTTTGTTTGAGAGAGTAGTCGCTCTATAGGGTAATTTAAGTGATATCAATTTCAAAAAAAAAAAATTCCTCGCATCAAGAAAACGCTTTCGACAAAGCAAACTCTCGTAAAAATAGGCGGAAAAATATTCAGACAATGCAGTGCCTCGTCAAAATCATCCCAAAAGCAAACGATAATCTAAGAGTCGTCTAAACACTAGGAACTAATCCAAACCGTCAGGGAAATAATCCTGAGGACTATACAATATCTCTCATCGCAATCATGTGTTTAGAAATCCTCTGCCAAACCTCAGAGTGAAACTCGATGATTTGCCGAAGTGATAAAGATCTTTTCTGACTTGGTAAAACGAGTTTTATATAAGAGTCGAAAAAAATCAAAAACACAAGTAGGTGCAATAGGGAACACGTCCGTCCTCCCTGCTCGCCGACTGATCCTATCGCTGGTTAACTGAATCATTCCGCTCAACAAACTCACGAAAAAATTTCGTGGCTAGATTCCAGTGAAATAATGTTCAGTAAAACTCCACGAGTGACTCAAAGAAACTTTCACAGAAGAATCAAAATCAAAGCGGAAACGTTTCTAAAACCCTGCGGAAGAATCGTTACTTTGGTATCTCCATATGTTGCGGGTATTTACTAAATTCATAAAACCAGTCGTCCATCACTTATGCAAAAAATCCTTCGTATAATCAGATGATGTCATACGAAGCAACTTTTGAAAGTGAACGTAACAGGTTTTACAAAGAGTACTTCCCTTATAGCAAAACCAAGTTGTATGATCCGATATTTGACGACCAATCTAAAACTTTATTTCCTCGCACCATGATCTGAAAGATCTCATTCTTTAGCCTTGCGGATCACTGGCATCTGCTCTCATTCCCCCTGGTCGCATCTGAGCAGGAAATCTCCCCATAACTGACTCTGCACCGGCTGCGCATCGATCTTCTTAAGGCTTTGTCTCCCTCGGATTTAAAGGAAACAACTTCCATGCGAATAAAGAAAAGATTATATGAAACTTTCATCGTATAACTTAAAGTGGAAAAAACGTTTTCTACAACCATGGGCATTCAGCCCACATCCAATTACGCCTTCCCTTTGAAACTGAACTGGATTACAACATCCTCTTTAAGGACGATTCTAACCTACTCGACCTTATTGATACCACGAAAGTGTCATGGTCTAATCCTTTGGCAGCGACATCCTTGGCGACAAGTCTTTAGGAAAAGTGAAAACATTTGAGCAATCATTGCTTCGTTTGATTGCTTAACAGCTAGACGACAATCCACTATTATTCGAAAAACGCATAGTGACGATTAAGACAATAATTATCGTATAATCCATAATCGGAATCCATACGATAAAAGTCTCCCTACACTACAAAAAAGTTGTCATTGATAGCACATTGTTATAGCACATTTTACCGGACTGCTATTGTAGATGATTTAAAAATTGTTGTATTATAGAATAGCGTTAGACAAGTGCTATGATATAGTCTAACCTAAAATAACATTTAATTAACATTATTTTAAAAATTAAGTAAGCGCGGAAAATAAAATTATTGATTCCACCAATGCTTAGCAGGAAATGAAAATTAGGCGCCAAAGACATTTTAAAGCAAATTCGTTAATGCTATCAAAGGAAAATAAGAACATTTTTCTTATGCTAAGAACACATATTCGAACTCCTAAACTCTAACATGGTTTTAAACACTAAACTCTAAAGACAACCTTTAAATCTCTAATGTTTTCATATTATAACTTCAAATCTTAAAATTGAACTCAAATCTAATCTTTTTAATCTTAAACTCTATTTTCCAGAACAAAAATATTTAATCTTTAATCAAATTCTATATCCTAAATCTTAACTTCAAACATAAACAATACATTAAACACTCTAGATAAAAAATCAAATTTAAATTATTAAAAAATTAACTACAAATCTTATGCCTAGTATTCAACTCTATTGTTATTCAACTTCAATCCAAAATACTAACGTTAAATCATATACCTTAAAACTCATATTCCAGCATGCAAACCTTAAATCACAAAACCAAACTTTGCTCTTAGTTATAAATTTTTATAAACCGTAAAATCTGAATTTAAAAATTTTCAACTTTTGAATCAAACATTCAAATTTATAAACGAATTATAAATGCAAACCAATATACAATAAACACACACAATTCAAATAAAAACCTTTTATTTCAAATTTTATATATAATTATTTAAATTTAGACATTATTAAATAATTATAGACAAATAAAAATAGTTTAGTTAGTTTTTTTGGCCTTTGATTGATTTAGATCCAAAGGATCTAAACCACTCTTTTGCAATCTTCGTCCTTTCTTCTTATTGGTCCATTTTTCAAATCTAAGATTTTTGGTTTCACTATCCTCATCTCTCACAATCTCTCTCACGATTCTCTCTCTGCTCTCTCTCTCTCTCTCTCTCTCTCTCTCTCTCTCTCTCTCTCTCTCTCTCTCTCTCTCTCTCTCTCTCTCTCTCTCTCTCTCTCTCTCTCTGTCTCTCTCTCTCTCTCTCTCTCTCTCTCTCTCTCTCTCTCTCTCTCTCTCTCTTCTCTCTCTCTCTCTCTCTCTCTCTCTCTCTCTCTCTCTCTCTCTCTCTTCTCTCTCTCTCTCTCTCTCTGTTGAATCTATTTTTTTGTTTCGTTTTTGGTAGGTCGGGAGTAGAGATGCTGGTCCGTGGTCGTGAGCAGCCGTGAGAAGAATCGCCGGAAGTGAATCATGACGAATCAGAGACTCCGCCGGTGAGTATCAGAAGAATAAGAAGACTCCGTGGCCGCATCGCTCAATGTTCCTGTTTTGAATCGTGGACGGTGGCTGAAGCTTTGTGAAGGTGGCGATGGATGGGGGCTGAATCATCTATTAGGTTAAGATTTAGGTTTAGGTAGTTTTACATTAATTAATTGGTTTAGTTGAGATTAGAGTAATGTATTTATGTATTATTGGTTTAGTTTTGTAAACCAAAATTTATTGTAAATTAAAATTAATTTATAAATAAAATTTTTATTTTAAATTATATAACTATTTTGATTTATTTTTTACGTGTTATTTTTTTTTAGTTATAATTGTTTTTAGTTTATCGAAAGATCTATAATAGCACGAAAATAATGTTAGTAGTGAAGTTAATAACATCATCCAAGTATTGCTATCATATCTACCTATTTCGTAGCATTCAAAAAACGCTATTGCACGTGGGGTATCTACGACGGCTGTCGTATACACAGCAGTTGTGGATGAGCTATCAAAACTCTAACATAGCATATAACCCTCGCTAACAATGAGCATTTTTCTTGTAGTGTCTAACAAATTTCCTAGAGCTATATGAAACACTCTAAAAATACGAGAAATAAATCTTGGAGGGTTGATTCTTCACAAAGTGCAAAAGCGATTCCTCTTAGGATAAATTTAAGCGACCCCTCGGTTCTAATTCCTCTATCATAAATCAAGCTACTCAACATCCAAACTTGAACGAAAGTTTATGCTGCGGATGTCCGCAAACTAACCAAAATGTTCCTCCAACACATGTTTAAAACAAAACCCTTGAAACACTGCAAACCATCTTCAATCCCGCGAGCATTTCAAACACAAAACGTGGCAAACGAAACAAAAATCAATCTTTGGCATCGTGAGACGTCGCAGACGCCTGAAAAATAGTTTTTTCGACAAAAATACCTTCTTCGATAAAATCATCTTCTTGGAAAACGAAACAGTACATCCGACTATAAAACAAACAAAAATTCTTAAGATATGTATCCTTCGTAAAGCTTCAAACAACAATAACATCTAATGCCTAAAGTTTGTTGCTGATCACAATAAACTCCCAGCAGTCCTAAACAGACTTAGTTATCTCGTAGAGATAACTCTCATACACCCAACACAAGGGTAATAGCGCTATAAAAGAAATCCATAATTTTGGTGAGCATTTCCAGGAGACTTATAAATTGTGCTTGGACAGATGCTCGATTCCAACCATACAAGTCATATAAGCCGAGAACCTATCGCGAACTTTAAATCGGTATGGAATCAGGTTGAAACTGTAACGGGATACGTAAGCCGAATTAGTCATCGCACCCCCTAAACCAGAAAGAAAGCCTAGGTCTTGCCCTAAACCCAGCACACTGGTCTCTAACATCTCTAGGCATGATATAAAAGATACGAGATCCCAAAATATGTATCTTCGCTTGTATTCCAACGTTCATGAAATTTCGGAATGCAAAATTTGTGTGTACATTCTCATCTAAAACGAACAGCGAATATAACGATCTACAAAGATTTAGATATGAGATGACAACTCATACTCTTCCCTCTACATTCATACGAATACAAACATGCTCTTAAAACACGAAACACAATTTATTAAAAAAGTTGCAAAGCGACTAAAATTCAAAGCCACATGTTTTCAGTCCCGAAAACATAAATATGGTCACACATGGCCAAAGCAAACGGTCAACAAAGGTAGTCTAAAGGACAACAAAGGGCCAATATAAAATGCCATCAGCGGCAACATGCCTCATAATCTCTACATGAC
>JABAYD010002051.1:0-10914 GCA_014822095.1 Diplotaxis tenuifolia
AAGATGAAAATAAAAAAAAATAAAAAACAAAAAATTAAAAATTAAAATCTAAAACAAAATTTTAAAAAAAAACTGAATCTAAAAACTAATGCAACCCAATCATCACCACAAATTTCGGACTACTGATTTTATGCCAAAACGTATTATAAGAAAAACAAAAATAAATTATATAAATCTTTAATCATAAAAAAAAATTTCCGCGTTTAGAAAGCGCGGGTCAAAAGCTAGTAAATAGTTATTGATGAGCTAAAATATACGGGAGGTGCCATGCTGTTTTGAAACACTCAAAGGTATGGGAGATGCTGGTTTTACTCTGCTTCTTGCTTTCATTCTCTTTCTCTCTTTTGAGATAACTGAATTGTAACGTTTGATTTATTTCACTAAACAACAAAAGTTGACCACATGGTGGTACAAATAGTTTAAGATTTGTAAATAGTAAATCTCATGACCACATGGCGGCACTCTCACGTAGACGGTGTTGAGCTGCATATTAAGTCGATACATTGCCATTTTCTTAATTATTTAGCACAGCTCTGAGACACTTTCTCTGTTACTACAGTAATGGGTGGAAAATCTTGAATCAGTGTAGTGAAATTTTAGTAGATAAGTTGCTCTCTTCTTCTAATGAAAAAAAATATAAATTTGATATTCCCACTTGAGAAAATAAGTTGTCTTTGTCCAGGATAATGAAATCTTACATCTGGATAGTTTGAACAAAGTGGGCTATTTAAACTTGTCCTAAACCATAAAAGCACAAAATATGAAGTGTAACCATTACCAATAAATAGCATCTTTAACACTTTATAACTTCACATATAAAGTTTTTTACTCTAAAAATAGTTAAAAACTTAAAATTTGAAATTTGTAGTAATAAAGTTTTAGATTTTGGTCCTTACATGCATGTTGATATTATTAAAGGAACTATAACCTTTACTAGATGGGACATTAAGTACACTTGGAATGTTTCACTATCTTTGACTAGAAAGATTTTTTATACTGCATTTAGATACAAACGTTTGATAATTTGACTATTTTACACAAATCTCTACAAATCAATAATTGTTGGGATTGAACCAAAATTATATTTTTATTGATTTATTGATATACTAATTGAACCAAAAACTAAATTTGAGATTATAAAAATATATTATTTCATAGAGATATTTAGTGTATATTAATTTATAGAGTATTACTTTAAAAAGGTTCTATTGTAATAAAAACAATAAATATATTATTTTGTTTATTACTTTTAGTTGTACCGATAATTTCTTACCATTCATATTTTATATGTTGTTTTAGTTTCAAGTACAAGTGCATTAACTATATGTAGTGGTGTATTGTAAGTTTGTAATGTGTAAGGTTCTCTAATCAAATTAAATACAGTGAGTCTGATTTATACGAAACAATAGAAACACCAAACCAAAATGTACTTATAAGAAAAGGATTTGTTAACACAAGAATCTTGTACCAAAAAAAAGAAAAAAAGTAAGAATGAATCTAATCAACAAAAGATGAAGAAGAAAATGGATTTATAACTTTTCCTCGAACATATGACCGTGATTGTTTAGTGAGGGTGATTGGAAGGGAAGGGTGGAAAAAAGTGGTAGTGTTGCCAGGGTGATTTTTCTCCTCATCTTGATTACCTAAACACAAAACAAAATGTTAGCTAATTTATAATGAAACTGTAATAATGAAAATAAATAGATATAGATAAAGATATATACCAGAGTTTATGGTAAAGCCATATTCCAAAATTTGGATACAATTATACAAGATATGCATGACGCATGTTTATACTTATGGACTCATCAAAAGGATACTCACATATGAGTACTGATAACACAATTTTTCAACAACAAAAGTTAGGAGAAAGAAATGAAAGTGCACAAATTTTGGTCTAACAAATGACTTTAATTGCTAGTCTTGATTAGTGGAAGACTAGGCTGGAAAATGAAAGTTGTAACGTTGCGATTTGCTAATCAAGATTTGAGGTAGAGTTTTTCGTTTTGATATGGAAGATGCTATAAATAATTCAAGCTTTTGGCCAAACCGTGTTTCAAATTCAATTTTGTGTTTGCGTTTGTGTTTATATAAAAATGTTCACATTTTCAAGGTAGAAAATACAAGAACATTTCTAATGTCAACTTTTATTTTATTTTTAATTAAACAGAAGTAAATTTCTGTCCAATGATATTTTTTAGATTAGAAAATATTTTTTTACCTATTTTCAGTAATACAATAATCCATTGTACAGTAATGTTGATCAAGCCATAGATTGAAAGATGGGATGATATATATTTTTAATTAAGTTTCTTCAAAATAATGGAAAATAAACTAAAAATATTTATAATAATAATAAATTACACTTTATTTTATTTATTTACATACAAGATAATGTAACAAGTGAAGTCAAGACTTTGTTGAGTCTAAAGGGTCTTATTGGATCAAGAATTTGAGAAGATTTCATCTTTTTCTTAAATCTCCTCTTATTGTATTTAGTATTTATAAATTCTATATGAAATTCAAGCTTATTGGATTAATCATTTGTATAAGTTCTTTCAAATTCTAGTTTATTGGAAAATATGAATTTAACCAATAAAATCCATCAAATGAGATTTGGTGGAATTTGGATGACATTTTATAGCGAAAAACAACAAATTGAATACACTATAACCATTACTAGATGGGACATTAAGTAACTTACTTGGAATGTTTCACTATATTTGACTAGAAAGATTTTTTATACTGCATTTAGATACAAACGTTATATAGTTTGACTATTTTACACAGTTTAAAAAACAATAAATAGATTATTTTGTTTATTACTTTTAGTTTTTACCAATAAATTTTTACCATTCATATTTTATTTGTTGTTTTAGTTTTAGGTACAAGTGATTAAATATATGTAGTGGTGTATTGTAAGTTTGTAAATTTTAAGGTTCTCTAATCAAATTAAATACAGTGAATTTGGTTTATACGAAACAATAGAAACACCAAACCAAAATGTACTTATTAGAAAAGGATTTGTTAACAGTTACAAAGAATCAAGAATCTTGTACCAAAAAAAAGAAAATAAAAATGAATCTAATCAACAAAAATGAAGAAGAAAAATGGAAATTAACATTTATTCCTCGAACATATGACCGTGATTGTTTAGCGAGGATGAGTGGAAGGGAAGGGTGGAAAATGAAAGTGGTAGTGTTGTGAGAGTGATTTTTTTTCTCATCTTGATTTCCTAAACACAAAACAAAATGTTAGCTAATTTATAATGAATATGTACTAATGAAAATAAATAAAGATAGATAAAAATATATACCAGAGTTTATGGTAAAAGCCACATTCCAAATTTTGGATACAATTATACAACATGTGGGTATTGATAACACAAATTCAATTATTTTTTCAACAACAAAAGTTATGAGAAAAAATGAAAGTGAACAGATTTTGCTCTAACAGATGATTAATAGCTTAGTCTTGATTAGTGGAAGACTATGCTGGAAAACGAAAGTTGTAACGTTGTGATTTGCTAATCAAGATTCGAGGCTAGAGTTTTTGGTTTTGACATAGAAGATGATAAACAATGTTTTAAACTCAATTTTATACTTGTGTTTGTGTTTATATAAAAAGTTTCACATTTCCAATGTATAAAATACAAGAACATTTCTAATCTCACTTTTATTTTATTTTAAAATTAAACAGAAGTAAATTTTAGATTAGTAAATATTTTTTTACCTATCTACAGTAACTTTATACAATAATCCATTATACAGTAATGTTTATCAAGCGATAGATTGAAAGGTATGATGATATATATTTTTAAATAAGTGTTTTCAAAATAATTAGAAAGAAACTAAAAATAATAATACTTTACATTTATAATAATAATAAATTACACTTTATTTTCTTTATTTACGTACAAGATAATGTAACAAGTGAAGTCAAGATTTTGTTGAGTCTAAGGGGTCTTATTGGATCAAGGATTTGAGAAGATTTCATTTTTTTCTCAAATCCCCTCTTATAGTATTTAGTATTTATAAATTCTATATGAAATCCAAGCTTATTGGATTAATCATTTGTATAAGTTCTTTCAAATTCTAGTTTATTGGAAAATATGAATTTAACCAATAAAATCCATCAAAATCAAAATTCTGAAATTTCTTCAAAATCCCATAAAACCGGTAACAAGTCCAGTCCTTTTAAGATTTACTCATATCTCGGATTTTCTTGGATTTACTTAGATACTGAAATCTCTCAAATCCTTATTCAATAAGCCCCCAAAGATTTTGAAAGCTGTGTTCCCGACCAAACATGAGAGCTGTGTTCTGGGGTTTCTACCTTGTTTGGAAAGTTTGTCTCTAATTGAACGTTGCAGTTAGGCTCTTAGTGGTGTTGTTGTTAGTGATCCAATCTTTCTGGCTATGTTTTTTTTTATATTTTATAAAAATAAGATAAAAATGGCTGGTGGAGGAGATGATGAGCATGATCCAAATTTCTGGCACTTCAATCCACAGACCAGGCTCAAGGCTACAGCGTGATCTAAGCAAAGAAGAAGAGCTAGAAATAATTCTTTTGTGTGTTTCGTCTGCACATAGCTCTGATAAGACTATTGATTTTGCTCAGTATGGTTTTACTTACTGTTTCCTTTACTTTTGGACATTTGTCCTCACTTTTATTCTGCAGGCTAATTCGACATGAACACTATAGGTTTATTGAGCTGAATGACTTTATTAAATAACAGAATACAGTATTTATACTGTGTACATGAGAGTAATTATGTATTATACATTTACAAATACACCCTTATAACACTAATCTCTACATACCCTCTCAAGATGGAGGGGGGGTTAATCACTCCAATCTTGGATTTTAGTTCTTGAAACCGTTATCGTGCTAGAGGTTTCGTCAAAGCGTCGGCCAACTGATCTCTGGTGGAAACATGTGTAACCCGAAGAGCTCCTGATCGAACATTATCTCGGACGAAGTGGACATCAAGAGCTAAATGCTTCATTATCGCATGGAGACACCGAGTTCCTGCAACAAGGATGAGATCCAACAAAGTTCTGCAACTGTGTTTGCAACCGAGCGACACTCCACCTTTGTCGAGGATCGTGCAACACTAGTTTGCTTTTTGGAGCACCACGTTATAGGAGTAGAACCAAGATAGACAATGTAAGCGTTTGTAGACAAGTAATCGTCTGGATCGCCATCCCAATCAACATCGGAGAAAACATGTAAATGAGATGGATAATGCTTGTTAATAAAGACACCATGAGACAATGTGCCTGCAAGATACCTAAGTAACCACTTGGCAGCTTGTCAATGAACATCAGTGGGGCGATGCATGAATTGAGAAAGCTTATTGACACTATACGCTATGTCCAGGCGTGTGTACGCAAGATACTGAAGACTCCCAATAACCATTCTGTACTCAGTAGGATTGTCAAGTTGTGTTCAAGAGATTAGTGACAGCTTCGGTTCTGTGGCTTGAGGAGTGGAGACCGGTTTCACGTCTAGCATCTTCATCTTAGAAAGAAAGTCCATGATATATTTCTGCTGCTTTAAGTGAAGACCATTGCGCGTGCGTGTGACCTCTATCCCTAAGAAGTAATGAAGATCAGTAGGATCTTTCAACGAAAACCGTGAGGAAAGAACATGAATACATGCTGAGACAAGAGGAGAGCTGCTGCCGGTAACGATGATATCGTCAACGTACAGCATGATATAGAGAACATGCGAACCGTGAATGTAAATAAACACGGAAGTATCAGCCGACGAATTGGAGCAACCCATTTGCGAAAGAAACATTTTCAACTTCTGATACCAAGCTCGAGGTGCCTGTTTGAGTCCATATAACGCTTTCTTAAGTCGGCAGACATGATGAGAACGATCCGGATCAACAAATACTGGCGAGTGTGAGACGTACACCTCGTCTGTTAATGTTCCTTGGAGAAAAGCGTTATTGACGTACGTCAAGTTGTTTCAGTGGCCATGAACAGGTGACAACAAGATGGAGAACTAGACGGATTGATACGGATTTGACGACCGAGGTAAACGTCTCAGCATAGTCGATCCCATACTCTTGTTTGTCTCCGCGAGCAACCCACCTGGATTTATACCGGTCAAGTGTTCGATCAGGTAAATATTTTAGAGTATGAATCCATTTAGTACCAATTTTGAGTTGGAGCCGGAGGGACCAATTCAAATGTGTGATTAGCAATCTGAGCATTGTACTCAGCAGCCATAGAACGTCGCCAATTCTCATCTCGCATGGCCTGGGCTAGGGTTGTAGGAATGGTTATGCCAGGCTTGGTAGTTGTGGCAACAAAAGTAAGCTTTTTGGTGGGTTTAGTGATGTTATTTTTGGATCTGGTTCTCATAGGATGGATATTGGGATTTTCTGGTTCTGGTTCTATAGGTTCTTCGGGTGGAAGAGAAGTAGGCTGCAGTTGAGGTTCAGGTGAAGAAGGTGATGGAGAAGATGGGGTGATGATAGGTTGTGTCTGTGTAGTTGGTGTCATATTCTGAGATGTTGCATGTGAATTAGCTCTGGCGCTCATTTGTGAACCTGACTCGGAAGCCGGGTGTGATTCTGCAGTCGTGGAAGACGGTGCAGGCATGTGAGGATCTTGGCCCGGGGGTGGCACTAACGGCGGTTGTACAAGTGGCGACTGTCGGATAGGAATCAAAGTAGGTGGACTAAAATGCGTTTGAGAGGGTGGTTCAGGATGAGGGTGAGGTACTGATCGTAGAGGAGCGGCAAAAGGGAAGCTTGTCTCGATAAAAGTAACATGTCTCGAGACATATATGCGGCCACTCTGACGATGCAAACAGAGATACGTGCGTGCGCATACCCAAGAAAGACGCAGGAGAGAGAGCGCATATCGAGCTTGTGTTGAGTGTATGGCCTTAGCCATGGAAAACACTCTGAGCCAAATACACACAGCTTGAGGTAGCTTGGTAGTTTGTTAAAGAGCTTGGCATAGGTAGATTGCTGGCTTAAGACTGATGATGAATGTCGGTTAATAAGATAAGCCGCGACCGCAAAGGTGTAAGTCCAATAACTTGTCGGCATCGAAGCTTGATGAAGAAGTGTGAGACCGGTCTCAACAACATGGTGATGTTTACGCTCGGCAATCCCATTATATTCAGATGTATGTGGTGGAGAGGTGAAGTGGGAGATGCCGTGTTGAGCAAGATCGTGTGTAAGAGCCACGAACTCACCGCCATTATCAGAATACAAATTGCGTATATGATATCTAAAATGCTTCTCGAAAAGTCGTTTGTACTGGTTGAATGTGTCTCGCACTTGGGACTTTTGTTTTAAGGGGTAAAACCATGTGTAACGGGTGAAATGATCAACAAAAACACGGTAATATTTATAGTGATCAACAGAAAGAATTGGAGAATTCCACACATCGGTGTAAATATATTGTAATGGTTGAGAAGAGGTGATTGTGTTTGTATGAAAAGGAAGTTTGTGACTTTTATTGATAAGACAATGGGAACAAGGGTTTTGAAAAGAATCAGAAAGTGGTAAAGCAAATTGCGACACACCAGTTTGTAAAACAGAAGAAGAGGGGTGTCCCAATCTTGAGTGCCAAGAAGTAAGAGACGTTTTTGGTGTGGGTGAAGCGAAAAGAGAAATGGTGTTTGGGGAAGTGACTGGCCACTCGTACAACTCGTCTTTAGTTTTGCCTTGGAGTAATCAGACCCCGTGTTGAGATCTTTCACCTAAAAATGAGCAGGAAAGAATTCAACCGAAACATTATTAGAATTACACAAACGATACACATAGATAAGGTTTTTCTTTAAATCAGAAATGTAAAAAATGTTATCTAAGGCATAAGAACGAGTTGGGGTTTTGAGTGAAGTAAAACCAGTATGCGAGATGGGAAGGCTAGACCCGTCGGCTATTGTGACCTCCTCGCCACCGGTATATGGATGATGCAGAGAAATATTGCTCAAGTCGGTGGTAAGGTGGTGGGTAGCGCCACTGTCAAGAATCCAATTGTTAGGATTGTAGGACTGCACCATCGCCATATTAGCATGCGGGTGCCATGATGTCGGCGACGGAGAGGTGGTGGTCGAGTTCTGAGATGGAGCATAGCCAGAGCTCTGGAGTTGGGAGCAGCGTCGTGCACTGTGGCCCTTAGTACCGCAGAGCTGGCATCTTCCTTGATACCCACGAGTTGGTTGATTTGGACGGGAAGAGAACTGCTGCTGCTGCCATGTCTGTTGACCTCTGTTGTTTTTGTTGCGATTTTGGCTCGGATGGAAGTTGTGGTTGTTGTGGTGAGAAGGACCACAATATTGAGCAGCATTCGCTGTATGGGTAGAGTTTCAGCAGGTGAGTTCTGAGATTGCAGTTTGACTTCATGATTAAGTAACTTCTCGTGAACTTCCGTGAGTGATGGAGGAGAATCACGTCCCTTGATTTAAGCCACAATCGGCTTGTAGCCGTTGGGTAATCCTTCAAGAACTAACTCAAGTTGGTCCTCGATGTCATACGGTTTTCCAAGTAGCGCAAGCTGGTCGAAGCGAGTTGTGAAACCTTGGATGTAAGAATCGATTGTCATGGTTCCTTTCTTCCAGATTTTGACTTGCTGGCGAAGCTGTTGGACATGGCCTCGGCTAGGTTTAGTGTACGTTGCTGACAAGGTTTCCCAGATCTGCGCAGAGGTGGTCGTCGTGGAGAGAATTGGTTGGATAGCAACCGTGATTGAACCAAGCAAAGAGCTGTAGATCAGTCGATCTTGTCTGAGCCACAACTTGTGGTCTGGATTTGGGACTTGAACCCCATCGGTGGTGACCATGGATGGTGGTGCTGCGGATTCGCCGGTGATTGAACCTGAGAGAGCGTATCCATCGAGTAATGCTTGGACCTGACGGCTCCACATGAGAAAATTCGAGGCTGTAAGCTTCATAACATTGGTCATATTGACGTTAAGGAGAGTTTTAGAATTGGAGACAACAATGGTCTCGCTATGGTTAGCTGGTGAAGAAGCCATTGTCGACGGCTTGAGGAAGAAGAAAAAGGGAGATTATAAATTATTTGTGTTTGACGGCTGTTTAGTTTTTAGGATTCATAAGAAAATGCTCTGATTCCATGTAGGTTTATTGAGCTGAATGACTTTATTAGATAACAAAATACAGTATTTATACTGTGTACATGAGAGTAATTAGGTATTATACATTTACAAATACACCCTTGTACACTAATCTCTACAAACACTACACACATGGAGGCTGAGAAAGAATCTGTAAAGATAGATTCTAATGAATTGTGTCGCTATCTTCTTGTTAATGTTGGATTGGGTGTTAGCATAATCAAGGTACTTGTTTACTTTCTTACTTCTTGTACAAACTGTTTAACTCCTCAGTTTGGGAGGTCAGCACACTGCATTGAACACATAAATTTGAGAAATTCTCTAGAATATACTAAAAAAAAATTTTTGTCACATATTTAGACTTCAAAAATAAAAATTAACAAGACAGACTTACATATTTTATCAAAAATAAGTAAATATATATTTATAACTCATTGGGTTAACTAATTCTAGAATTTTTTGTTTAGAGTTGGGCATGGAAGTGTTGAAGATATGGTTTCAAATTTTAAAAACTAAAAAAACTTAAAAAATTTAGAATAGAAAATATTATTTTAGTCGTTTTAGTTTTTGAGATCAGTTTTGTTACAAAAACTTAGAAAAAGGTCTCTTTAAAAGAATTGCCCCATAAATTTTCACACAAGGCTTTTCCAATTTATAGGTTGATGGGGAGGGGAAATTTGAACGTGTAAGTGGGGCTAATGTTGGTGGTGGTACTTATTAGGGCTTAGGAAGAAGACTTCTAACAAAGTGCAAGAGGTAAACAGATCTGATTTTGCACTACTTGTTTGTATTCATCTCCTTATACTTTAAAATGTTTTTCTTCTGTTTTAGTTTTGACTGAGTTGCTAGAACTCAGTCAAAAGGGAGACAACAGTGTACCATTGACATGCTTGTTAGTGATATTTATGGTGTCATGGATTACTCCAAGGTATGAATGAGACTACTTTTTATTCACTGAAGGATATGGCTGCGGTTGGAATGGTTCTTATTAGCCACTTAAACAGATTGGCCTCTCTGCTTCAAGCCTTCAACAATAGCTTCTAGTTTTGACAAGCCCATCTCTAAAAATAAGGAACTTGAAGATTACAGACCTGAATCTCTTCTGCGGATGATTTCATACAATATTGGACTGGTGTGTGGTCGTGTGTCCTAAGTTTTTGAGCAAGCTAAGCCTTAATGTTTTCTTCTCATTGTATTTTGAGTTTCTGATACTGTATATTTTCTATGTAGATATCTATGTTTTTAAAGGCCCTTCACTTTGGGTTGAAGAGAACATTTGTTTTTGGAGGATTCTCCATAAGGGGACATGCATATAGCATGGACACAATCACATGCATATTCACTGCTTTACCTGTACTATTGTCTGTATAAAATGTGTTTGGAAAAATTAAAATCACTTGCTGAAAAGAGCATCCAAGGATTAGTTACATTTTAAGAAGCAGTAAACGTTTATTGTTGTGAACATTTTAGTCTTAAATTTTAGCAAACAATTTCTCAACCATGATCCTCTGCTGAGTCGCGGTTAAAATTAATGAGAGTTTACGTAGGTGAGCTCAATAACCAATACGAATTAGAATGTCAGAGCTGGTTTGAGAGAAAAGGATGCAGATTATCAAACCAGGGAGGTGAAAGGAACTAACTTGACAAGAGCTCTAACGGAGAGGAAGTTGGATTCGAGATAAAAAACCCTAGGTGCTCGTCTTAAACCCTTCTTACTACAAACCAGATCCGATTCTTACTAAACTGAAACCGAACCGAGTTGAGAAAAAAAAAACAATTCCTGAACCAATTTGTTTGGTCAGGTTGT
>JABAYD010002057.1:0-18466 GCA_014822095.1 Diplotaxis tenuifolia
TAACAATTGAGATTGTACAAGGTTGTTGAACCATTTATGCATTAAAGGCTCCAAACGGGTTGTACAAGGTTGTTGAGATATTCATGGCAATGACAATCTTGTAAATACTTGAAGATGATGAGGTTGAGAGAGTAAAAAGTCATTTTCGAAAAAAAAATTAATGGCATTTTCGTAGATAAAATGAAGATGTTGGGTGAATAGAACAAAAAAAATAAGTCAAAAGAGAAAATTAGTTTTGTGTTTGATCCGGAGTTTTGAGCCAATTTTGCAAAAAATCCTTGGTTTTTTCATCAAGTTCATTTTTAGATAGGAAAAAATGATATTTCCTAGCGCTAGAACAAATTTAAAATAACTTTATAAGTTCCAAAACATCACAACCAAATATTTTTGACGTTTTTTGAGAATTTAGGATTTTCTGTAGAAAAAAGATATATTAAGAAGATACAAATAACTTCAAAAAATTTTAAAAAATTCAATTTTTCTGAGTTTTTGGGTTTAAATTGATGTTATCTGTGAATATAGATTACATATGTTCTTCTTAATGTGATAGGTACAAGCATAGGTTAACGTTGACGTCATTGTCGTTCATAAGACCGAGAAGACCATTGTCGAGATGTGCATCACTTGGAGAAGATAAATTGAGGCTCTATACAGCAATCTTGACCTCTCCTAAACCCAATCCTGACGATTTCGATGATTATTAGTTGGTACTTATTTAAATTACATCGATCTAAAATTATTGTATCGTATTAAATGATAACGTGTTATGTTATTAGTACTAGGATGTAAACCCCCGTGAAATCGGGGAGGGGGGATAATATTAAAATTTCAATATTTATATTAAATGATTACATATTAAATGAAAATATACATAATTTTTTAAAATATATATATAATTGATATAGTTAAAATATAAAAAAATTAAAGATAAAAATAAGATTATTAGCATTAACCTCCAGCGATCCTCGGGGGAAACTGTATTAACTCTTAAATATTCTTTTTCTAAATTTAATAGTAAGATATTTAAGATTTTGCACATATAAAACATAAGAAAAAATTCTTTTAGTTATTAAATTTTTTATTTAATTAATTAAATTCAACCATTTATAATTTTATCTTTTAATTTCTGTTTTTATTTTAAAGATAAATACATTAACTTTATCATAAAATATCAACCCTTTGAACACAAAATAAAAATCTAGAACATCATATGTTTAAATATGGAAGGAGTATAATATTAAAAGTAGTAATATATAGTATTCAGAAAAAAATAGATGAGACATGAAACAAACATTTTAAATATATATATATGTATAATTTAAGATAAAGTTATATAATTGATTTAGTTACATAAAGAAAAAAAAATTGTCTAACTGATATTGTATATCCGACAGTGATATTTTTTCCATTGCTTTTTTCCATTTATTTCTTCCCTTTCAAAATAAATATCTTTTTAGGATTAAGTTTTTGTTTATATTAAGTGTTGTTATAATTTTTAAGTTAGGATTAAATTTTCAGTTTTTACCTCATAAATTTAATAAATTAGCAACCGATATTAGTTAATATAATCTATTTATGAATGGTATATTAGAAATATTAATATGAAACATATTTAACGATTGAAAGATCTTTAACGATACTTAAAATGAAACAGAATGAGTATAATCTTTGCTTAAATAAATACAAAGAACTATGGTTTTCCTTCAACTGTAAGAACCTCGTAATATAAAGTTATTTTACATATGGTGAATATGTTAATTTAGTTAGTAGTTGAGGTTGTTATTAAGTACGGACGTAATAAATATTGAATTATGCCAAACACCTCTGTCTTTAAAATTATTTTGACCCCAACAGTTTTAGGTTGCACAGACCTTTTTTTTTTAAGAAATGAACAAAGCTCCCTTTACTTAAAAATAAGGCTAAGATACAAGAGATATAAATAAACAGCCAGTTTTCCAAATACATTATATGGTTTTCTGAAGTAGTGAATCTTCTTTTTTTCTTTGTTTTAATATTTTTGATGTTAAATTTTGCTACTGCTCACAATGCCCTATATGAACTCTAAAGGTTGCAAACATTTGTCACCAAATATTGTAATGATTGATCATCAAATGTTGTAATGAGTGATCACCAAATATTGCAATGGTTAACTATCTGGAAATATAATGGAACATTTAAACTGTTGTGAATGTTTATCTAAACAAGTACAACAATACATTCAAGTTGAACTATCATTTTTACATTTGTCTAAATTTGTTGATTTTTTTCCAATGATATTTTCTTGGAAACATTATGTAAGTTTGATGATTTTTTACTTCTAAATAATATCTAACCATCTAACCATTTAGTAAATATACTGGAACTATATTAGCAGTATTCGGTTAAATGGAGGTTATAAAAAGAAATATATAATCTATATGAAGATAAAATTATAATTTGTGAAAATAAAGATAAAGTAAATGTCCACTGTGTCACAAATAAATAAATTTAAACATTAAAATGACAAATCCAACAACTTCACTTACATGAGTTGGAATTTGAAATTTTGAGTAGAAAGTGTACCAACCCATAAATTGGCATTCAAATCTTGGAAAAACAATTCGATTGTTACTAAATAATATACAAAAATCCACAAATCTTAAAAGATGTCGCCTTTAATGTGAAAAGTTGTGAATCCTATATTTTCATTATAAATCATTCAGATGCATCTTTTCATTATAATTTTATTCATACCTTTTTATCGTATCTTTTCGTTTATAACTGTTGTTTATACGAATATATGCATCTTTTCATTATAAAGTTGCATCAGTTCGTTATAAAGTTGTATCTTTTCCTTTTTATTTCTCTTAAACTCTATATAAATTGTGTTATTCACAATCTTTTTGCCCCATCAAATCATCATAATTTTTCTGTCATTCATACGTATCTCGTCGCTCTCAACCGGCTATCACTAAACGACAGTTACACAAACAATTTTCTTTTAATTTCCGGTAGACACCAATGCTGGTTGTTTTCTCTTCTTATTTACTTTTTGTTTTTAATACATTTAAATCTGTGGTTACTACCATTAAATTCAGTGGAAACACTTCTAATTGAAAAGATGATTTCAAAATGGTGGAGTCAACTTTATACGCATCTTCATGTTTTTTTCATGTGTTGTTTTCAAAGATTAAGAACTAAGACTACACGGTTTTTATTGACAACATTACGTCTTTCTATGTTTTCCTATTTCCTGGTCAAAATTATTTTGTTTCATGCATACTCTAGTCCTCTAAATATTATTTTCCAAATGATTTTGACACATGTCCACTTTAAAATCACTTTCTCTAACAAAATGTGACATGGCATGATATAAATGATCACATGGTTTATCTTTAATGTGACATGTATAATTAAATTTAATAGTTATATATATTTTTGGTACATCTTCTAAAATATGGTAGTAAATCTTCTAAAATGGTAGAGTAAATCAATTTAAATATAACATTAAATAATATACTAATATTTTACAGTTTCGAAATATTTTTTATTTTTATTTTTAATAATTATACAGTTGTATTACAAAAAACGTATCAACTATTTTTGCAATTAAAAACCTATAATTTTTTAACCATAAGTTTTTTTATTAATTTATACAAATTGATCTAATATATTTTATCCAGAATAAATAGATAAAAATATATATACGATTATAATTTTAAAACATAATTAAATCTGTTCTTAATTATAATTTTAAATAAACAAGAGTAAGAAAATAATAGAATTTCAAATATAATTTATTTTAAATATAATTTCAATTTATTTATTTTACTACTGCTCATGGTGTAGAAAAATCGAAAATTTTCCAACGATTTATACACAAGCGCATATAAATATACATTCAATTCTAACCACAAAAAAATGTAAAATTTTGAAAAACAAGAAATTTAGAATTAACTTTAGCTTTGAATATTTCCATCGGATAGAAAGCTGATATAGTTAGATATAGATACTATTTGTAAACAGATAAGGGTCATTAATCGAATTTGGAAAAAAACGTATATTTAATCAAGAGAACAACAAATTACACTGATGTTTTCATTACTCTAAGATCAGTTCTCTGGAGTATACACTAAAGACGTGCGAAGAAAGATTGTTCGTCGCCCAAAAGAAACACAATTTAGTCCATCTCCTGCCAAGGGATCTGAAAAACCTGAAAAAGAGAGCATATTCTCTTGAAAAACAAAACAACCACGCGATTGATATCCTTCCCTAAAATAACCAAGCAAGTGGCGAGAGCGGAGAAAATAAAGTTGCAGAGACAAGGAAGTATATGACAAAAAGGAGGAAGATAAACAAAACAAAAAGAGGCAAAATTAAACAGACATACGTGACCTAATTTGAGAAACAAACCTTCTTGAATTGGGGATAGAGCGATAGACATTAATGGTGTACAAAGGAGATCACGTTGAAAGCTATTCTGAGATTGTGGGGTGTAAAGGTGAACCCTACAATAGAGTAATTTGAGAAACAAACCTTTTTAATTTTCTTTAAAAAAAAACTCGACCAATCCCGGACCGCCACGTATTGAATCTTAGGAGAGAGGGGTTCACCCGAAAGAGCTTTAGGAGAGAGGGATTCACCGAGAGAGCTTTAAAAGAGAGGATTCATAGGTTTTTGTTATTTTATTATTTCTTTTTCTTGACTTCCGTGTGAACTCTTTCCATAAACCTTCAATGGAGATGCTCTTATATCTGTTAGATAATAAAAGACACACAATATTAACGTAGGATTTTAATATTTTTTTCCTATAAAAAAGATGACATCAGAAGGACAAAAAAAGAATTTGCTATTATATATAGATATATCTTGACGTTCAGCCTATTATATTATTTTAGTTGATAGCATTTAGTCCAATATAAAATAGATGATAGACTAATAAGTAATAACCTTTAGAGTTTAAAATGAGAAACCAACTTTTTGATAATAAGACTAACTTGTTTCCAAGAAAATGATGGGGCTGCACAACGATGATCTCTTCATAGAGTAGCCCTATTACAAAATGTTAATCGCTGGTTCAGCGCTGTACCGTACCGAGATGTAGACTAACCGGTTCGGTTTACTAAGCGGTGATAAAGAGAGTTAAATGAAAGATTCGCTGGCCTGTCATAGATTCACGTGGGACGTGTCAGCCAACACTTCCTTGCTTTCAAAGCAATTAACAAATTCTCCAAAGGACAGAAAACCTAAGACTTTACAGCCTTTGCCACCAAACGACCTAAAATAATTCATTTTATTAAATAAATAGAGAACAATTAATTGGCTAAAGACACTTGTTGCCGCCTTCGTCTCTTTACCTCTAGCATGTAATCTCATTTCTCCTCCAATATTTCATTGTTTCTCCGAACATTCTCGCCATTTTCTTGGGGAAACATTCCTAATCTTTTTGACTTGTTGAAGAGACGACGGCTCTTCCTCCAATGGCGCCGCGTCTTTTAGCCTGTTTCGGCGTCAAAGGATCTTCAACTTCCACCACCGCAAAAGGCATCTCAGGACATGACGCCGCCGTCGCAGCTGCGGATGTTCCCGCCGGTGACGGACCTGTTCTTGTTCAGCTCTTCTCGTCTCAGGGGTGTAAGACTTCTCCTGAGGCAGAGATGCTTGTGTCCCGTCTTGGCCGTGGAGATTTCAACGGTCAGATTCGTGGTGAAGGTGGATCTGGTTCTCCGGCGATGGCTCTTGTTTTCCACGTTGATTATTGGGATTACTTGGGGTGGAAGGATCCGTATGGATCGAGCCAATGGACGGTGAGGCAGAAGGCTTACATCGAGGCGTTGAATCAAGATACGATGTTCACTCCTCAGTTTGTGGTTCAAGGTCGCGTCCAGTTCCTTGGCAATGAGGACGAGACTCTGCTCAAGTCTATTGTCGAAGCGCCTAGGTTTCCTTCTCCGGCGTTTCAGGTGAGTAATTTCTTAACATTCCTATGTTGATTAATCAAGGATAGTATACATAGTCGCATAGTCCTTAAATTTGTTTTATTTTCTTTTGTTAAGGTTAACTTAAAAATGTTTACGACTCCTTCAATTTCAAATCCGGAAAGTTAATTTAGATGTTAGAATCCTTGATTTGTTATAAAAGTTGATGGCATAATTCTCATATAGAATTTGGATTAGATTTAAGTGTCTATAGATTTTGTATAAACAATCCTCCTGCCCTTGTTTTCTTTAACACATTCATGGAGAAGTTTTGATTATGTCACACATGAATGTTAATGGTTTGCAATCGATGTGTGCTTCTAGCATTGCATAACATAAAACATTACATCTTTGTGTCTTTAAGGTACCTTTTGTATAACTCCACCAGGAATATGGATGTAATGGTGATTCAACTTTCATATTATGTTTTTAAGATAGGCTTCCTCTCAGCAGCATAGAGAAGCTAGTAGTTGGACATGTTTTGTATGGCGTAACAATAGAAGATCAGTTTGTAACATTTAACACACTAACCTTGTAAGGTGATGGATCATAGAATTAGGATAATTACCATTTATTTGTATTATCTTTATTTTAATAGTTTTCCTATTTTAGTTAGGACGAAGATTTTCATAGCTTTTATGTTTTCATATAAATAGCTTCTTACACATATGGTTCTAGTTCTATGCAAACTTTAATAACTAATAAATTAGTTTTTTGCTTTATACCTTAAAAGATATTTTATTCAGTTCATCTATTTTGAATTGTCTTGAACAAGATTGAATTAAATTTATATTCTTCAGAAAGTTGCTCTAAAAAAGCTATCGAAACAAAACCTTTATTGATCTAAGAACGTGTCTCTAAGAAACCTAAGGTTCTTTAATCGACCGTTAAACCTATCTATCCACTCCATCTGTTGGTATTAGAGCCAGGTTGAACGGATGGAGCAGCTAGATAGATTGAACGGATGGAGCAGCTAGATAGATTGAACGTTCGATCAAGGAACTTTAGATTTTTTGGAGACGTGTTCTTGAATCAATTAAGAATTTATTTCAATAGCTTCTTGAAACTAACTTCATAAAGAAGATAAATTTAATCAAATTTTATTCAAGGCAACTTAAAATAGATGAACTGAATTAAATCTCTTTTAAGGTATAAAGCAAAAAGCTAATTTATTAATTATCAAAGTCTAAATAAAACCATATGGGTAATATATTATGTATGTGAAGAAAATCTATGAAAATCCTAATCATAATTAAAATAGGAAAATTATTAAAATAAAAATAATACAAATAAATGATAATTTTCTTATTTTAATTAGGATAATTACCATTTATTTGTATTATCTTTATTTAATATTTTTCTATTTTAATAAGGATTAGAGTTTTCATAGCTTTTATGTTCATATAAATTACTGATGGACCGGATAGATAGGTTGGTAAATCGAGGAATTTTAGATTTTTCAGAGACATATTTTTGGATCAATTAAGAGTTCTTTTCGATAGGTTCTTGAGACCAATTTTCTGAAGAAAAAAGAATTTAATCGAATTTTCTTCAAAACAACTCAAAATAAATGAATTGAATCAAATCTCTTTGAAGGTATAATAAAGCAAAAAACTAATTTATTAATTTTCAAAATCTGAATAAAACCATATACTTAATACGCTTTATACGAAAACATAAAAGATATGAAAACTGTAATCCTAATTAAAATAGGAAAATTATTAAAATAAAAATAATACAAATAAATGGTAATTATCCTAATTTATGTTGTATCATAAGGTGTGCATTTAACTATATTAATGTGATCCAGATCAATGAAATTGTTATTGGTTTCTCTTATATTCCAGGTTACATTCCAAAGACCAACCTCAGAAACCCTTCAAGTATCTCTAACAGGAGCATTGAGGATGAAAGTGGACTCGAGTGGGATCGATATAATGGTGGCGTTATACGAGAACGGACTAGTGACTGATTGCCCTCGAGGAGAGAACTCAGGAAGAGTCTTGTCCAATGACTACGTTGTAAGAAAGCTAGAAAAGTTATGCACCGTTAAAGATTTAACGGCCAAGAAAACGGTCTCCGGGACGGCGCATTTCACGGTATGGGATGGATTCAACAGTGCTAAATGTGGCGTCGCTGTTTTTCTTCAGAACTCATCTCTTCAAATTTTTGGTACGCAGTGTTTTCAATTGCCCGATGAGATCTGACAAAAAGCATGCAAAAGTTCTGAATCAATTTATAAGAAACACATTTGCCCTTCTGTGTTCGTTCATATTTGGTTTATTAAATCAAATGACTTTTTAAAAAGGTGACAAGTGACGAGCATTTGGTATTCCTTTTTTTTTTGTTCAAAGCATTTAGTATTTCCAATATGTCTTAGTTCGATGCTCTCAACGAAACATATTAGTTTCAAAGCAAAATTACCAACTCGAAAGATCAGATTAGTCATTTGACCATGGCATTATTATCCTATATTCCTATACAAGTTCGTGTTAGTGTTGGATTAAGCTTGAAGAAAAAAAGAAACTTGAGAAATAAGTCAACGATAATTCTATTGAGTTATAGAATAGGAAAATATATATCTGTGAATGAGTTTAGGAAATATAGAAATAGATATAAGGAGATACATATGATGATGCATAATTTATGAGAAGAGAGATGATGGCTTAAGGTTTTTGGGTGAGTTTTCTTTAAGAGAGATTGTGATTAGAGTTCTTGAGTTTTGAGTGATTTTCTCAAGAGATTAATAAGAGAATTATTCTTATTATTGAGCTATTATTCAATTCTAAGAAAATATATTTGGTATCAGAGCAAGAACAAATCATTGGGACAATAATTGAGTGTCAATCTTCTTTGAAAAAAATCTAGATAAGTGGTTGGTATGGATCGACGAGTTCTTCTTGGATTAAGGCGTCTTTTTTTTTTGAAAATTAACAGTTCGCTAATGGTTTCATAGAACGTGAGACTCTAGCAAGCTGGGATGTTGAAGATGACGCGGAGAAACACAAGAAAGAAAAGATTTTGGCTTTTAACTACTCAGAGCAGAGCGAGAGTCTTGTAGGAAAAGTGAAGAGAGTTGACCCGACTCCGGATCTGAGAGATGAACGAAGCTGGAACCTTAGGGTGAGGAAATATTTCGAGAGAGGTAAGACTTGATGGAAGAGATGTTGGATTCACTTACCAACAACATAACAAACCGTAACCCTAACCCTAAGGTTGTGTATCATGCCAAAATAAAGGAAGATAACGAAGAGATAGCCAAATTTGTCAACGTGAGAAAGAAGAAGTGCAAGATTGTGATGCAAGTAGAACAAACTGATGACTCTAGGAGGGAGATTGAAGAGATATAAGAGAAGTTGAGGATTATTATGGTGTTGGTAGAAGAGTTTACTGTGAAGCTGAGGATAAAGGCAAGTGAACCATGTGAGATAAGTTGGGCTGATTATATCAGGCAGAAATTGGATGAGGAGATTGAGAAAAGGAAAAGAGATTCCACATCGTTTTAGGACAATGATGAGGAATGTGGTAAGCTCCTTGAACTGACTCGGGGTGAGATTGATCTGAAGGTGGAGGAGTTTAAGGAACAAGTGGAGCTTGAGCTTTCATGGTTTGAAGGTGCGAAGCTCACTGAGAGGGAAGAGGTCAAGTATAGATACAAGAAAGAACTATACAAGCTGTCGAACACAATCTGGGGTGATGTTGGTTCTTATAAGATTCCAGATGCTTATGGTGAAGAAGGTGGTGTTGACAAGAAGAAGAGATTTGGTATTGTAAGGGAACGGTATCGTGAGAAAGAGCGGAAGAGAGGCAAGACGAAGCAAGAAGCTTGGGAGGATCGTCAATATCAGAAGTTGATGGTAAGGGGATACATCGTTTATATAATCAGTGGAATCAAGGTGACTGTGAGTGATGAAAAAATCTTGATTCACAAACAGCTCGTGACGAAAAAGGAAGATAAGAACGGGATCCCACTGTTTGAATCAAATATAAAACCAGAGGTGATGGTCTGTAACGAAAGAGAAACACTCCATGCGTTCATGAACAACAGTTCCGAGAAAGATCAACCCAATGAGAAATCATAAGATATAAGGAAGAAGAAGAAGAGTGGATGTATTCTAAAACTGAGTATGTTGATGACTGTATTGGAGAAGACATATATGACAATGCAAAGGATGGTGTATGAAACAAGACTCGATTTGGAGCTAGAGGAAAAGAATATAGAAGAGGATATGGTTGTATCAATGGAGAAGCTGTCTCAGAAGAAGAAAAAGAAGCTTACAGTGTTGGCCATTAGAATGAAGAATCTGAATAAGTTTCATAAAGCATGGAGTATTATAAAAGAAGAGCACTCGAACTTCGAACCTCTCATGGCATACACGAGAACATCGAAACTTCATAAATGGATGGGACGATGTGAACGATCATTCTTGAGCATCATGACTCATAGCCTTCGGCAACACGCAATGCGTATACTCTCTCACTACAGTTCAAAGAACAGTACGGTCTTTGAGACTTGGAGACAACAAGATACATCACAATGGATTACTGAACATAAGATATGAAGTTTGGTACCTGAAGACTACACAACACTCTTTCATGTTATCAAAAACATGTTAGTCTATGAAGAAGCAGAGAAGTTCTTGGAGGTCTCGGAGCATCTTAAAACCAAGCTTGTGTACACTGCGAGTTAGAAGAATCAGGAAAGAATGATCTTAATAGAGCAGAAACTATTTTCAAAGGGATGAGAGAAGTAGGTTTACTCTTGAAACCTCTATTGTTTGGATCTTTGACATCGCTCTCTGTTCAAAATAGAGTTCAAAAAGATGAGATACTAATAGAGAAAAGGATGTACGATGAAGCGAACACGCTACAGATAGATCAGAAGGGGACATCAAATCTTCACAAGAGATCCACCATGTATAAAAACGAGACAAGCACGATCACTTCACAGATATGTATTAGTAGAGGAAGTATCTAGGTGAACCGTGAGACTAGGTTTGCAAAGCTAACCGTGGAAGGAATGGACGAGTACAAAGTCACCATGAATATTCACATCAAGTTTTTCATGGAGAAGATGATTTGGGAAAAGGAGAAAGGAGTTTCTCATATGGTGGAGATTAGCGAATGTAATAACGTTGAGATATATGTAGAGATTGTGGTCTTGACATTTTATAATAATCTCAACAAGAAGATCGTCGAGGAAAACATCATGGAGACGTTATTTTTAAAAAATTGGTGTTGCTATATCGTTTAATGAGAAGCACTTCGAAGCTGCTCCCTGGTCAGAAGATAAAGAAGATATTGGTGAGACAAATCTTGATGAGAAGAAAGTCACTTTGAGTCTACTGAGAGCTTTATCAGAACCGACGGAAGCTAGAACAGATGATATATTCTTGAAGCTCAACACTGGTGTTTTACATGACAAAGATGACGAAGCGAGGTGAGAGATGAAAGTATTGATCGAAGCCGATCATGAAGTCTCCAAGGCTACTCTCTACAGGAAGGACCGTGGTGTTCTCATAGGAGACATCACCGAAGAAGCTGATAAAATACCGTGGATGGTGGATAAACTGATCAGGAAGAACTAAAATAAAGACATGAGCAAAGATCACAGAAGGCTTAGATATGAATGCTAGTGTAAACAAGTTTTGAGTAATCAACGCGAAGTACTCCAATCAGGCGGCTCACTGGAGAATAGGAAACTTTCAGGATCTTCTGAGGTTAAGATGGAGAAGCAGCTTACCGAGAGCAAGGAGATACCAATTGTTGGTAAACATGTGAGCCAAAAAAAAAACAGCACCATCATTCCATGGCAAGCCGGTGAAGCTCAGTCACTTGTTCTTCACCTAGAGTTATTGTTGTTCAGATCGATGATGGTGATGCTGATGAGTATTTCGATAAAGAGTCTGAGATTAGTGAAGGCGACAAGCCTTTGAGAAATTATTTGCTGAAACAGATTGTGGACCGTGTGTTTGTTTTAAGTTGTAACGTTACAACGGGTGACATCAATTCGTTTAGCTCGTTAGATTATGGAGATTCGTTTGGTAATAAAGATGTGATCAGTGTTGCTGGTGATCTCAGCGTTTTGCTGAATAAATATAAAGTTATGGGAAATATTGAAATTGAAGAGCTTTCAAAGATTCCAAGGAGTCGTGGGAAGTTCAGAGATATGGTGATGTTACTTTGTTGTGAGGTTAAGTTAATTGCGTCAACAAAAGCGTTTGGAAGTATTAAGTTCCAAAAGATGAGAAGTCTTATTGGAGTTCAAAATGTGACTGAAGAGGAGTTCAAGCTTAAGGGGGAAAATGTTGGATTAAGCTTAAAAAAAAGAAACTTGAGAAATAAGTTAACGATAATTCTATTGAGTTATAGAATAAGAAAATATATATTTGTGATTCTTAATGAGTTTAGGAAATATAGAGATATATAAGGAGATGCATATGATAATGCATAACTTATGAGAAGAAAGATGAGAGCTTAAGGTTTTTGAGTGAGTTTTCCTTAAGAGAGATTGTGATTAGAGTTCTTGAGTTTTGAGTGATTTTCTCAAGAGATTAATAAGAGAGTTATTCTTATTATTGAGCTTTTATTCAATTCTACGAAACTATAGTTACATGTTTTCCGATGACATCTGTTTGGAAAGTCTTTGCTCGTTTTTCCGGCGTCAATCTTCCGGTGATTGCTCATGGCAAACCTCCTCCCATCCTCCCACCCGAACCTCATGACCCAACTACCCCTCTCTCCCTATTAACTTCCCTTCCTTATCTGTAAATTCCTCAAAAACAATTTTCTTAGGATCTTTCAAGAGGTCACGAAAGAAAACACAAACTCAAAATACCTTAGCCTCTACTATCCAGAAGAAGCAAGAAAACACTAAATGCTCTAGATCTGTTTCAATGGAGATAGAGCAACATAACTCACCACTACCCACTGAAACTGGTCAAAAATATATTATCCTTCCTCCCAAAGCCTCCTCCCCCATTCAGACTAATAGAGCTTGTTCAGCAAACAACCTCAACCGCAAAACAATCATGTAAACCTTATCCTTCCAAACCCTAACCCTAGCCATAGCTCCAAAACTCTTCCAAACTTTAACCCTATCCTTCCAAACCCTAACCTTATCCCCTCAAACCCAACTCAAAACCTATCCTCGTCAACCTCTAACCTTAACCTTAATACTTAAAAACCATTTCCTACTTCTTTTACTCAGGAACCTGTAAACGGCATAGCTCATCATCAGTCACTTGTGGAGAAAATTCGTGCTTCTGCCAACATGTCTCTCACTCGTCTTGCTCCCATCACCATAGCTCCCTCTGGACGTCCTCGTGTAGTGATTCATGATTCTGTGTTCAAAAAAGAGCAGAGATTCATCAGAATTACATGCATCATCTGTTATTTGAATGGACGTTCTCCTCCTTTCAGATAAATTCAAAGCGTTTTCAACTACATGTGGAGAAAAGGAAGGCGACTTGAAATTCACAACAATCCTCGTAATAATTATGTAAGTGTTTGAATTCAGAGTGCTTACCTCGGGGAGAAGATCTTGGACAAAAACATATGGTATGTGGGTGAATTAATGTTTCTTACAGCCCAGTTCAACTCGAACCACTCTATATCAACTCCTCCCTTGAAAGCCATCAAGATTTGGGCTCACCTCACTGGAGTGCCTCTGGATCTTTGGTATGATGCGGGTCTTAGCTTGGTTGCTGGTATTATCAGAGAACCAAAAGAAACTGATGAGTTCACAAAAAAACATGGTTAGTCTATCGGTTTCTCATGTTAAAGTGGAAGTAGACCTAACTCAGCCTTTACTTCCTGTTGTGGAGTTTGAGCGTGAAAGTGGATAAGTTGTGGAAGTGCTTGTCCATTATCCCTGGGTTCCTCCAACTTACTCGCATTGTCATGAACTTGGCCACATTGTGCGGAACTGTCTTAGCTGCGTTCCTCCTGCTCCTGCAAAGGAGAACCCTGTAACTCAAAACTAGAAAGAAACCTCTAAACCTCTAGACAAAAAGCCGTCCCAACCTTCTCAAACACCCTTCACCCCTACAAAATCCTCTAGGAGAAACTAAAAAAGCTACCAACCTGTCTCTAAGGACCCTCCTATTTTGGGTTCTTCTTCTGAGACTCATCTTCAGGATATTCCTATGGAATCTCTATCTTCATCCTTGCCTGTTGAGGCTTTGAAACCGCCTGATCTTATCTCCTCCTTTCCTGTTGAGACTCATCACTAAAGAGATCTCGTTTCCTCCCCTGTCCTATCTCCTCCTTCATCATCCTTGGAAAACCTTTTTTTTTTTGGATTCCCTTGTCCCATCTCTCCCAGTCTTAAACCTTCCAAACCTCTCTCGCTTAATTTTTTTCCCAATTGTTACCGACCCAAATTCTACTGTCCTAAACACTACTAATTCTATTTCTTCTTCGGAAACTCGAGGACCTCTTTCTTCTGAGGCTCCTAAACCCTCCTCTCAATGAGTATCAAACTTCTTTTTGGAACATTTGTGGTCTAAATGATCCGGATAAGCACAAACCTTTTGTAGATTGGCTAGATATTCAAAAGCCTCTTTTTGGTGCCTTACTTGAAACTCATATCAAAGAACCATTACTAAACCATGTTCTTGCAAAGATCTGTCCTGGCTAGAAGTTTTTGTCGAATCACTTATCTGATCCTGATGGCCGTATTGTTCTGATTTGGAAGGACCCTCTTGATGTTCAGCTGCTCACTCAATCAAGGCAGCACATAACTTGTATGCTCTCCTTTCCAAGCCTTCCTCCTATCTACTACACTGTTATTTATGCTTCAAATCACAGTGAGGAAAGGGTTGATCTCTGGAATGATCTCCTTCAAGATCATATTTCGATGGAGCTTGAGAATATAAATTGGGTTGTTGGTGGTGATCTCAATCAGTTTCTCTTTCCTCTTGAGCACTCAAATCCTGATGTGGATCACACAAACAACTTAATGTACCAACTTCAAGACTGTCTTTTCCAGGCTGGTGTCTTTGATCTTCACTATCTTGGGTTTGTCACACCTGGTCAAATAATCAACCTGAAAACCCAATTGGAAAGAAGCTTGATTGCCTGCTAGTAAACAACACCACCTTATCTGATTACCCTCATGTTGTAACCTTTCTTTCCCCAGACTTATCTGATCATACTCCTTGTCTATTAAACTTAGCCCAATCCCTACATAAAACTGGTACTTATCCGTATAAGTTTCAAAATTACCTCACCAAACATCTGAGGTTCGCTCAGTTGATCAAAGACGCCTGGATTGATGCTGGAAACGCTTGTCATACTTTAACGCAACTGTGTTGGAAGTTAAAACAGATAAAAAGTGAACTAAAGAAAATCAATAGAGAGAATTATTCTAAAATTTAGGAGAGAGTTACCGAAACTCACAGTTCTCTTCATCTTGTGTAGATGCAGGCATTGCAGAACCCGTCCACAACAAACTTTCAACAGAAGTCAATAATCAAATGGTTGAGAGAGGGTGATCTTAATACCACTTATTTTCATAGGATTTGTCAGGTCAAATGAAGCTACAATGCCATACGAGCTTTCCTCAGTGGCTCGGGAGTATGGATCACGGATCCTGTGGAAATGAGTCATCTAGCTGTCTCTCACTTCTGTTCAGTCATGGGACCAACCTACACTCCTCCTCTCATCTTCACTTCCCAAGATTGGGTTCGGTCATTGCTAAATTTCTTTGTCTCTCCTGCTCAGTCTACTTTGATGACTCTTATACCATCTTCAGAAGAAATTAAACAAATGATCTTCAATCTCAACCCAAACAAGGCTCCGGGCCCAGATGGCTTGACTTCAGGAGTTTTCAAGGCAGCTTGGGAGTCTGTAGAGGATGATGTCGTTGCTGGTATCACTCACTTCTTCAACTCGTGGTTTCTCTCATCTACTACAAATGCCACAATCCTAGCCTTGATCCCTAAGTTTCACGGTGCATCAAAAGTAACAGAGTTCATGCCAATTGCTTGCCTCAACACCCTCTACAAGGTCATCTCTAGGTTAATGGTATAAAGACTCAAACCGATCCTATCAACTCTAATCCTGCCAAGTCAAACAACATTTGTACAAGGGAGACTCCTACTTGAGAATACTGTCCTAGAAAGTGAACTAATCAATGGATACCACAAGAATAAAGGTGCAAAAAGGATAACCATCAAGGTAGACATAGAAAAGGCGTTTGACACACTGTCATGGGACTTTCTCTTTACCTGTCTTCAGGGACCAAATCAATTTCTCCACTGGCTTAGCTCCTGCATCTGCACAACGAATGATTGGATATAATGGCACTGTTAATGGGGTTTTCAAAAGAACAAGATGGCTAAGGCAAGGAGACCCGCTATCTCCTTATCTTTTTGTCATTGTCATGAACTATCTTTCGCATATGCTAAATGAAGTAGCTTCTCAGAGTCGACTCAATTACCACAAAAATTGTAAAATAAATCAAGCTCACTCACTTGTCTTTTGCCGATGATTTGCTAATCTTCATTGAGGGCAGCCTAGAATATGTTCAGTGCGTCCTTCAGGTCCTAAAGGAGTTAAAGGATCGCTCTGGTCTAGCTGTGAGTATGCAAAAGACAAGCTTTTTAATTTGCGTAAAGAATGTCTGAAGCGGATATAAACATGATTCAAGCGTCTATGGAAATGACTTGTGGTAACTTGCCTTTCAGATACCTCGGTGTCCCAATGAACTCCAGGAAGCTCTCTCTTGTAAGTTGTGAACCTTTGTTGCATCAAATCAAGGCTCGCTTCTCCTCTTGGTCAACCAAAACAATATCCTTTGCTGGTCGTCTGCAATTCATCAAACAGTGATCTCTGGGATCACAAATTTCTGATGCTCTTCTTTTGTCCTTCCAAAGGCCTGCATCTCAAAGATAAAATCATTATGTAGTGTCTTCTTATGGAGAGGTAATATAGAAGCCCATAATACAACAAGGGTGGCTTGGGATATACTGGTGAAAACTAAAGAAGAAGGGGGATTAGGAGTTAAAGACCTGTTGATATGGAATAAAGCTTGTTGCTTGCCACTGATTTGGATGCTCTTCTTCAGACCTGGATCATTTTGGGTATCATGGTTCAAGGAAGTCATTCTCAAAGGATCAGTTTCCAATTACCGGACAACAAACCTCTCACAAACTTTCTCTAGGATGACAAACAGACTACTAAAGATGAAAGAAGTTGCTTACCCGCTGATTCGTCTAAGGATTCAGAGTGGGGAAAGATGTAGGTTTTGGATAGACAATTGGAGTCCTTATGGGAAACTGGAAGATTACTTGGACGGCGGCCGATCAAGACTTGGCATTCCACAACATTTAACCCTCTCCTCCCTTCATTGCAACGGCTCATGGCAGCTCCCAGCTGCAAGATCGGAGAAGCAACTTCAGGTACTTTCCTACATCACTACGGTTCAATTCACTGAAGATATGGACTACTATGAGTGGGAGATACTAGGCAAAGTTCATCGTAAGTTTAGAACGGGGATAACTTATCACTACCTTAGAGGGAATGTTCAAGGTGTCAGTTGGTCCAAAGCAATCTGGGCTTCTAGGTGTATCCCAAGACAGAGCTTTCACGCTTGGCTAGTGGTGTGGAACAGACTCCCAACTCGTGATCGATTACTAAGCTGGGGAATACAAGTTTCTCCATTATGTCTCCTGTGTAATACCACTGCTGAAAGTCGTGATATCAGTGTAATACCAGTGTATTATCACTGCTGAAAGTCAGTGTAATATCAGTGTAATACCACTGCTGTGTAATATCAGTGTAATACCACTGATATTAAAGATCTGATTTAAAGATCTCAAGTTTCTCCATTATGTCTCCTGTGTAATATGCTGAAAGTCGTGATCATCTCTACCGAGAATGCAATATGTCTTATGATCTATGGTCCATAATTGCAGCTAGATGTCGAATCCTTCCAACTCAGAACTGGGAGAGCTCTTTAAATCAGACGTCGAGCCTTCCTCTTCCTTCAGCAACCCGCTCCTTAACCCTCCTAGGATGGCAAGCAACTATCTATTGGATTTGTAATGAGCGCAATCATCGCCTACATGAAAACGAGTTTAGATCAATTGATTCACTATTCTCGCTCATTGATCATCAAATCAGAAATAAGATTCAGAGTTTCAAAGAGGCAAACCCTAAAAGATCTTCTGAGATGATGCAGCTCTGGATTCGCTGAAAAGAGGGATCTACCGCTTCTGTATCTCCTCGGAGCTGCCGTGAATTTCTCCATCCTCAACTTCTCCAACACCAACTATGTTTCGCTGCTCCGTTGTCTCTTTCTTTCAGACAAATACCAACTTGGGCTTCAAAACTAAAGAAATTTTTTTATCAGGATGTAATGGGTTCTACAATATGAGTTTCACGGGGCTTTTACTCTAATATTAGGGTCTTGGAATTTTGTAAAACATTTTTTCGTTTAAATTAAGCAAGATAGTTTCAAACAAAATACTTTGGGTGAAGGAGGGGGGTTGTTAAAATATGAA
>JABAYD010002059.1:0-12247 GCA_014822095.1 Diplotaxis tenuifolia
TTAAAACATCTAAAATATATAAAATACTTTTAAATTAACCAAAATACTTGAAAATATATACAAATAGTCAAAACTAAATGTCTAAAATAGCTAAAATATACTCAAAACACAAAAATTACTTGAAATATCTATTGATTTCCTATTGAAATATTCATATGTTAATTTTAAGTAGTTTGACATATTTTATTCAAATTTATATGTAATGTATTATTTTGTTTATATATTTTGAGAAACTTCAAGCATATAATAAGTTTTAAAATTTTAAAATAATTTAAATGGTTTATCCGAACCCGAACCGATCCCGCCAAGATCCAAACCCAACCCGAACCGAAATTTAGAAATACTCGAATGGAGCTGAAATCTTTTGAAGTAACTTCATCATCAAACACATGCAATTTTTCTTTTGTCATTAAGTGATTGAATTTTATGTACTAGCGACCTTTTTCACAAAAAATCAGACACTGTTGGTCGTACATGGTTTTGCTAAAAAAAAAAGATTAGATAATTATTAAGATTGTTAAACACGTAAATATAAAATTGCTGTTTAGAGAATTCCAATTTTAAGACATTTTTGGAATATTTCAAACAAAGTAAATAAAATGTAACACATATTATTTTAAAATTATATAATGAATCTAAAAAAAATTAATTATGATAAAATAATATATTTTGGATTATTTTTTGAACCTATAGAAAAGTTTATACTAAACTCCAAAAAGAAATGCAGTCGAAATATAAAATTATTTCTTTAGATATTCAAATGAGTTTTAAATAATTAGTTCATATCTTTGAGACCATATATATGATGGAATGTACTAAGGTGCTTTGAATCCAAGTTGTTTAGCAGTGCTGCATGTCATTAGATTACCACCATCATATGGTTAAATAATTTATTTTAAATATTTTTTTTGTTTGAAATTTTAAATAGTGAGAAAATCAGCATTGAGAGTTTTTACTTGAAATTCTCAAAATAAAGTAAATAAAAAGGGGAATAAGATGAGTAAAGAAGACAAAGGATTTTCAGAAACCAATTAAATATGAAAAACTTTGATATTATATGTTATTTTTTGATTGATACGAAATGTATTTATATTATAATAATTAAGAGTAAACTCTATTAATATGTTATATTTTCTACGTTTCACAAAAAAAATGGCAATTAAACATATTTTATGTAGATTAAGAAAGTAATAAAATAAACTAGTATATATCTATTTATTACAATTAGTTAAATGGAAATAATTTAACTAAACATTTGTTGATTATTTAAAAGGGTAAGCAAATTTTTTAATACTAAATATGTTTCATTTTATTTATTGTTTTACATTTGTGTGCACATTATTAAGAAAATATTTAATTTTGCATATTTCAAAATAAAAACAGAATTATCTATAAATATAACCACATTTAAACTAATAAAAATAGAATAACATATGAAATTAATAAAATTTGTTTTGAAATCATAAAATAATATTTATTTTAAAATAAACACATTTAATTTTGCATATTTCAAAATAAAAACAGCATTATCTATAAATCTAACCACATTTAAACTAATAAAAATAGAATAACATATGAAATTAATAAAATTTGTTTTGAAATCATAAAATAATATTTATTTTAAAATAAAAAATTTATGCTATAACTACATCTAAATTGAAACTAAAAGAGTACAAAAATATTGTATCGAAAATGCAAAAATGACATGCAACAAAATAAAAAAGCTAAAGTGACATTTTTTTTATGAAATAAAAGGAGTATAAAAAACTTTGCCGAGAATTTATACGAGTGTTGATGGTCTGAATGCTCATTGAGATGTTTCAAATGGAGAAGCTAGGCGCCTCGCCAAAAGAAAACACACGACCCGTCTTGTAGCTTAACATGTGTCTCTGCCTCTTGCTTTTTCATGCCATTAAATATTAAGACTTCGGCTGTTTCTGGTCCCAACAATACAATAACTTTTTTACCATATACTCCGTTCATTATATAGTTACATTTAATAATTCCAAATGTTTTTTATATGTGAAAAAAAACGAAATAAGAAATCGCATTCCGAGCCCTGGCCTTGTTTTAATTAAAAAGAAAATAATAATGAACTGAAAACGAGTGCATGGCAGTTGCATAACCAGTGGCAGAAACGTAAATTTTCCCTCCCTAGGTTTTCCTATATATTGAACTACTGCCTCCTCTGCTTTTTCCAATTCTAAACCAAACAACATATTTACATAATCATCTCTCTTTTTTCCTCTTTAAGAAAGGAACAAGATCAGACCTTCCAAGTAATCATTTCCTCTCTCTCTATCTCACACACATTACTAGGTTTAAATTCTTCTATCTCCAACAAAAGTTAAGTGCTAAAATCTGATATAATTACCACCTATGTACAGGTTCTTAAAAAGATAACAAGATGGGTCTTGTCGGCTTCTTGTTTATGGCTATTCTCGGAGTAATGACGTCACGTGTGAATGGCTACGGTGGAGGTTGGGTGAACGCACACGCCACATTCTACGGTGGTGGTGATGCCTCCGGCACAATGGGTAAATTGCTTCTTCGACAAATTAAATAATCATTTTTTAATTAAAGAATCATTTTAAAGCTTCATAATTAGTAATTCGCTTAAATTATTATATTCTCTGTTGTTTCAGGAGGTGCTTGTGGGTACGGAAACCTTTATAGCCAAGGGTATGGAACCAACACGGCCGCGCTGAGCACGGCTCTGTTCAACAACGGCCTGAGCTGCGGCGCTTGCTTCGAGATAAAATGTCAGAACGACGGAAAATGGTGTCTCCCTGGCTCAATAGTCGTCACAGCGACTAACTTTTGCCCTCCAAACAACGCTTTACCTAACAACGCAGGAGGTTGGTGTAACCCTCCTCAGCAGCATTTCGATCTCTCTCAGCCTGTCTTTCAACGCATCGCTCAATACAAAGCTGGCATTGTCCCGGTTGCATACAGAAGGTAACCTCAAAAATAAATAAAAACAAGAAACAGAGCTGCTCTGTTTTCTAGAACAGAGTATTTGTTTGGAAGCTAACTCTGTTTTTGATTTTTTTTTTTTGCTTTACAGAGTGCCATGCGTGAGAAGAGGAGGAATAAGGTTTACGATAAACGGACATTCTTACTTCAACCTTGTTCTGATTACTAACGTTGGAGGAGCCGGAGATGTTCACTCTGTGTCTGTTAAAGGTTCAAGAACAGGATGGCAAGCGATGTCTAGAAACTGGGGACAAAACTGGCAGAGTAACTCTTACTTAAACGGACAAGCTCTCTCTTTCAAAGTCACAACTAGCGATGGTCGCACCATCGTATCCAATAACGTCGCTTCACCAAGCTGGTCCTTTGGTCAGACCTTCACTGGCGCACAAAGGGCATGTTCGTAATTTGGTACGTTCTTTTAGTTTGGGGTTTACCTAAAAAGAAGTGGTGCATCAAGTGCATGATTTTCCACAAGGCCTTGATGACGTCATCTTTTGGGACCTCTGTTTCTATTACTGGTAATGTTTGTTTATTTAAGTTTTACTGATGCAGAGGTGGAGTTAAGAACCACCCGCTTGTAGTAATGTTCTGTTTGTATCCCTTCTTGAAGCAAGAGGGAGAGTTTTATGTTTCAAGAATTGTCAGATTTGTATTTTCTCATGTCGTCTATGTTGTAAATTTTTCAATTTTTATAAAGATTGTTGGGGATTTGTTATTTTATTTTGCGAGTATTGAATCCCCAGATAGAGCAAAATAACAATCAGCATATATTTGTTTATTATGTTCACGTTCGGCATATATTAATTGAAAATTAATTTTTAAAAAAGAAATATATATTAATTGGAAATTTATACTAAAATAATTCACATGGATTGCATGGAAAAAAAGCAAAGCTCTAAATATCTTTTCATTTTTCAAGGAACTAAATTTGTTAATAGTTGTTTTCGATTATAGCCTTCTCTTTAGATAGAAGAAAATATAAATACAACGATCAAGATTAGTTACCAGTTGTCATATACTGTACTTTTTTTTTTGTTAATAGTCATATACTATACCTAACAAAGACACTGTTCCGGACCATTTAAAAATATAATAATCGAACTGCATTTGCATGTGAAGAGCTATGGTCACTAGATGCTCTTAATTTCTAAAGATATGCTATTTGCAAAACAATAATTCCTAACGATATGCTGACTTATAATTACTAAATATACCTAAATGGTGAATTATATTCGTTTTCGGAAAAGAGATTCGTCTCACGTCATGTATAAACACCGAGTTGTAACCGTCCATTCACTTTTCTCCAAAGGTAGCAGATTCGTTAGAACTTTATAAAGACATTGATATATAAACTTCTTATTTAGCTATACTCGGTCATTCAGCAATTAATTCGTCACCGGCCTTATGTATGTATAACTGGACCGAATCTGCACATAGCTCAGTAAAACATTAGTTGCCTCAATGTTTTTGAAATATATAATATACAAATAAATTTCCAATTATGGTTTTTTAAATTAAAGTAAATGATTATATCTTTCAAAAAGTCATATCCGGTCATATGTATGTTTTTGTCATGTATATTTGAGTATTGACATGTTATATTTGCTAGAAAATATACAATTCCATTATATGATGAACAAATGTAATGCATAAAAAATCATACGAAATTACTGATTTGTAACTATACAATAACTTCACTCCCTAATCACTGTTAAACTGTATTCATATAATACAGTGAATTTAAAAGACTTTAAACCTTTATACGTACTTCCACCTGTTTAACGTCTCTGTCTATTTCATTAACTTGCAGACAAGAAATTCAGCATTTTGCGGAGAAAATATAACTGATTGAAAAAAATCGCAATTAAAAAAGAAAGGATTTTTCTTCTCAAATAATAATAATATAATTGGAATGCGAACAATACGTCGTGACAAGAAAAAGAAAAAGGAAGAGAATCAGAACTGAGGCGCACGTAGTAACTAACAGTCACGAGTGATACAGAACAACCGAAGCCATGTGCTCGTCTGACATATTGTTTTGTCCTAAAAACTACCCACATGCGTCCTTTGGGTCCCCCATCATTCGTATTGCTAACCAACATATTTACACCGTCCTTTTTTTTTCTATATCTATGGGCCTCTTAAACCCACTGCAATCTAGCAGATTAGCACTAGAACTATCTCATTTTCAGCTGCAGTAATTTAAAGTTTACCTTCATAAAAAAAAAGACACAATTTTTTTCACTCGTCAATTTTTTCAGTTCTTCCAAAAACTCTAATTAAACAGTAATATATTTTTTTTAAAACACCTTGAGATAAATTGTGAAAGACTTCAATTATCTTTTTCAATAAGGATGGTCTACTTTACCATAACCTCACTCCCTAAATACTAAACTTACAACTTATACTCAAATATAAAATAAATACTATTTTGGGAATTTATTTATTTATTTATATGCTATTTCTTTTGCATTTTTTTAATAAAAAAAACATAAGTAAATTAAATACTAATATAATTTGATGATAAAATATTAATATAATTTGTGAGAGATTTAAATTTTAAAACTTTAATATGATGGTGTTATAATTTTTTTTCCTTATAATATCCAAATCCAATCCCAATCACAAAACTATAATCTATAATTACTCATTAATATTTTCTTACAATTTATGAATGATCCAAGTTCCGTACCTAACAAGCAACTTGGTATTGTATCATATATTTTTTGGTTTCCCTTGTAACGCATCACTCCTTAGCTTCTTCCGCATTGTCGTGACTGCTCAATACAAGGCCCGTTTTCGGATCAACGCTTCCTTATAGGTTTGGCTGCTGCATGTTTAGATATGTCAGAAACAGTCAGCGAAACAAGACATGAAATAACAGAACCGTGAAGCAAATGAAGGATGAGCAAAACCATTGTTTTACCCGTGAAAACTGAGGATCATCAAAGACGGTAACAGGATAAGTTAACGTCTCAGAAGAAGCCCAGTTTCCTCCAAACTGAGGCCTATAAGAAGCTTCCAAGATCTGGCCAACGTAGTAATCCGCAGGGCTCCCTAATAGATTCCACTCAGCTAGTTGCTGAAGTTTGGGATCATTTAGGAAACTGAGATTGCTGTATTGCAGGTTTGGATCAGATAATGTCCCGGGAATACCACCAGTTTCTAGGTTTTTTGCTTTGATATCTGAGTTTTTACCAAACAATCCTGAGTAACTCTCAAGAGTTGAACTTGCGGAGCAAGTTAGGTCCTTATACGTATGATAAAACTGAAGATTTGGGTCCTCTTCTTTTAGGGGAGCATTCATGTTTTCATCTGTACGAACCCATGAGAAATTCTCAAGCTGTTGGTCTATATCAATTCCAAAATCCAGATCTATGTCACTCTGCAGCTGCATAAACACAATGTGTGAGCTGCTTCAGTTGATGATATTTTTAATGTCCAAAACTGATTCTGTACCTTATTTTTGCATTCAATGGACATTAGTTGCTGCTGCTGCTGATGTTGTTGCAGTGCATTCTCCTGTAGTTCCCAATATGATGCATAAGTTTTTTTTTTTTGTAAACTGTATGATGCATAAGTTTGGTGAAATGAAACCCTAAGTGATCATTTCTGAGATGGATTATACCTTATGAACACGGATTTGATACAAAGACTGCCTTATTGAATTTTCTAGTTGCTGCAAATCATCTATGCTGTCAACCTTCTCAACCTCAGTCCAATAGCTATATCAGAAAACCATAAATCTAACTTAAGAATGAGATAACAAAGGACCAGTTAGGTGAAAGTATATAGAAGCTCTTGGCACCTTAGTCTTGTGTGAATTTCTGATAAGTTTGTTTGTAGAAACCTGACTTGTTCGCTTAGAACCTGAAAGTTCCCGGTTGCGAAAGACAATTAAATTAGAAGATACTTCAACATTATATGTAGTAAACTAGTGGTACATACCTCAACCGTTGGTTTTCTGAAAAGATTAAAAAAATGTCACATCAGCAGAACTCAACAACACTAAGCTGAAATTTAGATTCTTGGTATATGTAATAATAATTAATACACACCTTTTGTCTAGAAACTCTGATATATTTACATCATGGTCAAGCTTCATAAATGTTTTCTTCAAGGCCTAAGGTATGGTGATAAAGATTAGTATTAGTGCTTGTTTAGGAGATCAGAAGAGAAAGAGACTAAACAAAAACTACTTACTTCAAGATTATCCAACTTCCTCTTTGCTCTTTCTTGCGGGGCAAGTTGCGCAAACTTGGCAATAACTTCTCCAATACTAAACAAACCCCAAAATCAGAACATCAAACAAACACACAAAACCTAGAAACAGAGTCTTTGTTACTAAGAAACAATAATGAGACCTGTGTTTTCCGGTGCACATGGAAGGCTTTCCGGCGGGAGAGAACATGAGAAGCACAACATCTACGTCGCATAAGATGGATAACTCTTTAGCCTTTTTCATGATCCCATTTTTCCTTTTGCAATACGTACCTTGACGTGCATTGATGCTATCTAGTTTCTTTATCTTTAGCTTCACTCGGCCCATCCTGCATAACTTTTGGATCAATCAAAACCTATTTTTTTACACTGATTCAAGATTCAGATGCAAATTGTATACAGAACAACCTTGTGGCAACTCAAATTGAAACTCAAACAAACAAAGAGAAGATAACCCATTTTGAAACCAATAATCAAGACGCGAGCAATATGTATAGCTCATTAGGCTCCAAATTGATTAAGAAAATATTGAACATATGATCTTTAGTGTGTCATTGTTTCAAATCTTCTAAATCACAGAACCGGTTCTAGATGGAATAGCCAATAAATATCCATCTCAAGAATTCATAGTTTCATGAACTAAACAAGTAACCTACCAATTTTAGGAAACCCCATAAGAAGAAAGATTGAAAATGGAAATAAAAAGAAAACCTAATCAAATGTAAGATTAGCCAAAAACAGGAAGAGACAACTTACCTAATTTAAGACAAAAACAAAAGTTTCCTTCAATCTGATGCTAAGACAAAAATGGAAAACACTTTCCTTATGAGGAAGAAAGAAAATAAGCTTAGAGAGGAAGAAGGATCGTGAAGGAGAGAGAAGAAATAGGTTTGCGATTGAGACGACAGGTGTGACCGCTATTATCGGAGGTTAGGGTTTGAATTGAAAGCTTGAAAATAGGAAACTTTGGGATCGTCTCATTAGTTTTCTCCCTTTGCTTCAAAGAACAGAAACAACGAATTACCCGCTTGTTTTATTGGACCACTCATTTGGGCTAACCACCAAAATAACCGGTAACCAACAGCTACTAACCGAATAAGACGGACGTGTCATCTCCAGTTTCTTCAGGTTTTCAGTTTCTGGAATGTGGCTCAAGGCCACGATGGTGCCGTAAGGCCTAAGTAATCACATGGTCCACACGTGTTAGTAACCAAGACCTTGTTTCATTTGCTCTAGTTTTGTTTCCTATCCTCTTTTTAAATAGTTTCTGGATCGATCGACCAGATCGGACCCATTTAACAACAAAATGTTACGATGCAAACATCTCGATCAGTTGGCTATGTCGGTATTTTATATACGTTCAATTTTTTTAAGGAAAAATGCACACGATAAAATACACAACTTCAGTTTTCATAAATACATAGTTTCTTATTTCTTTTGTTTTACTAATCTTAGCTCTTTTTATGGCTATATCTTATCCACTGTCATGTTTTATATACAGAGAATAATAAAACTGTGATATATCTATAATTTTTAGTTTGTTATGCTCTTATTCTTAAATTACCGTTCCCGCTCTCCCGAAGATAATTAATGATAAATCCCTCCGACTGGTTTAAAATGGGAGGTCAACAAAAACAGTTTGGCCTGGTTACCCCAAAATAAAACAGTTCGACCTATTGAAAGTTTAATATAATCACAGTTAAAAATCTCCTTTCTCTCTTGATCACTGTGAATTTTTCGCTCTTCTCTTGTGCAGATATGTGTTTCTGCTCGATTTTCTTCCTCTTGTCTAATATAATGGAATCAGCCACAAAAGTATCAACGAATATCTGTCCAGGTTAAAGGGGTGTATAGTTTCAGCAGAAAAGGGGATATCTTGGATATTAGACTAGGGATTTAGTAATTTCGGTGAGGATTGATTAAGTGGACTGGACTTTCAAAGATATTTTAAAGATTATACAAAATGGATAGTTGTAAAACTAAATTTATAGCCTATCCAAATTTATACTTAAATATTGTTCGGAATAGCTTAAGGAATGAGTAAAATTAATTGTTCATTGTTTAGAAATCTTCAAAAAAAAAACAGGAACTGTTTTAAATTTTAAAATCCCATGATCCCCAATCTCCCCGAGGATTAGTTTTATGTTTTGATTTGGAATCAGTAGGTGATATTGTTTTCCTTGAATTCATCATCGTATTGATACGTGATTATATAATACAAACAGGTGAGTGATATCAAACTATACAAATGATACTTATCATCTAATAGAATCTTTTTTTTTTTTGAAAAAAATCTAATAGAATCTTCCTCATATATAAAAGATAAATATTGTAAAACAACAATAGAAGTGAACCATAGTGAATTCTGTTATTGTATTGATGAGGCTTTATGCCTATCCGGACCCAAAGCATGCAAGCCTATTAAACTAGCTACTATTGGCTATGTCACTATGTGCTCTGAAATGGGTCAAGATATAATTGAGCAATGTGTGTGGCTATAGTAAAATGAGTAGCATGCACGTCCTGTTTGGGCGACATCGTACGCCAAAATCGGTTCGTGGGGTCGAACATGTTAACCACAGTAAACTTGAACTTATTTGTTTCTTTTCTTTTCATATGAATTGGATCCAATGAATCTTTATTTCCGATTTTTTGTTTTCTTCCCCAACATTAATGTTCACCATTTATAACTGAAATTGAATTCCAATAATTCTACCCCGCCTCCTCCCCTTACAATAATTGAAAACCTTCACCACAAAAACAAGTTATTCCAATGGCTTCACCAATGAGCGAACATAGGTGATTACATATAGTTAAGTCAAAGAAATATTAATAAATATACAATAAAAGTACAATGGACTTGAAAAGGGAAACAAAAATGAATAGAAGGTGCAAATTGCGTGTTGAGTATGATATTCTCCCCACTCTGCTAAAGTGATAATGATAATGTCAGTAAGGTGGTTAGTCTCTTTGACAAAAGGTAACGATCCATATTATCATCTATTTATGTTTCGAATTTGATGTATTGTTTGAAGTTATTGACCAAGAAAAAAATGTGGGAAAGAGCATAGTACGTGCTCAGTTAATCTCTGCAGATGGACCGTACAAATCTGCACCCATTCTGAACCTGAGGAAAGATTATCCCAATATTTAATGTATTCCTCTGCCAATTAACTTTATGGTCAAATAAGAAAACACATACTTTAGGTTTAAAGTCTCACCTATTTTCTTTAGATTTATTTGTCTTTATCAACTTACCAGTTACCACACCATGTGCAAAATATCAAGTCTCTGTGCGCGACTAATTCAGAAAGTTTATTTTCTTGATTTTAACCCCTTCTTTTTCTTGCTAAAAGTTATAAGTGGAAGTATATTAATTGCACTATGATGTGATGAATATTCATATTGCAGAGGATTTTCTTGGAATCAAGATGTTGAACAACCCCATACACAGTGATTTATTGCAACGACGTATGCAATATATGGTTGGATAATTAATGTGAGAATAGTTAATTGGTAGACTGATTAGGAAACAAATTGTCAAGTGATCTCTGTAGAAAACCAGTCTTCATTATTTTCTTAACATCATCACATTCACATTATGGAGAGACCCGCTAAGTAAAATAAAGGGGGTTTTATACCAAAATTCCATAGAGAGAGAGCTAGAAGAGGTGGGGTTGATGAAAGGATAGGTGCAGTGTGCTTGAGAATGATGGCTGTCGTTAGAACTTAAGAGACATAAGAGTCAAATCAAATGTGTTTTAAGCCTTTATGGGTAGTTAGTTATGACTGCTTCATATGTTTAGTTTCATTCTCAATGTTTTTAACTTTTCATTATCAACCAACAAAAAAAACAAAGGCACCAATTAGAATTTAAAGTTATTATAAGTTCTATTTATATTGTTAAGGTGAAAAGCCATGGAAACAAATCAATGTATCATGTTATTGTCAATGGCATTTAAGTGAAATTGAAACAGGAAAAAGGTGAGAAAACAAAGATCCATAGAAGCCGGGAAAAAGAAAGTGGAAAGACCATAAAGAGAAGGAACTTGTGTTTCTTCGACGTGTATGTTTTCTACATAGATTACCTTTAAATAAACAAGAGATCAGATTATAATGGTTCAATCAGTTAACCATGTTGGTTTACAAACTAAACCCTACATTATGTCCGGCAAGCACTCCTAGTTGTAAACATTGATGTTATGTTTGGGACAACAACAAAAAGTAGAGTTAGAGATAGAAAAAGAGCTTTACGGATGTTTAACAACTTTTCATTATCTCTTTCACTTTTCCAAACATATCTCACTGCTCACAACGTAGGAAACGTGTTCCCTGCCCTTCACTCTTTCTCTCTCCCACCATGTTTTTAATCTTTATACGGTTTCACATTTATGGCTTGTTTTCCTTTTTTGACCAAATTTTCAACGATAGTTAATGCTGAGATGACGTTTTATTAACTGAGAATGTAAATGTAGATTATACAGCTCTGAAGAAAATTCTTCTTTTTAATAACTATTTGCTAAATAACTAAGATAATAGATGGTATAGAACGGAGTATTGGAGTTATAACGGGTAAATAGAGATATGCATCAGCTATCAAATCAGTCCGTGACAGTCCTTAGACCTTTTAACAGTTGTATAACAGCATTTTGTCAGAAAATACGGTCACGACATATACTGATATACATACACGCACATAGCTTAGAGAACCATACGTAATAATATCACACAAATATCAAATTGTATTATAACTATCATCACATATTATCCTCCAATGGGGATGGAGATAGCGCATCCTAACGTGTCATCTCCCTCCATTACACCTCGCTTCCCGTCTTCTTCTTATTCCACACCTCGTCCACTAACGAACAACAACAACAGCATTGTCACGTCGGAAGATCATCACCGTTGGATGGATCAAATCGCTTCATTGCAGTATTTCTCTTTAAATAGTAACAACGATCAGCATCAAGGTCACTACTACTACTATGGAGGAGAAGAAGAGATTAAAAACCCTAACAACAGCAAGAAAGAAAGGAGAGACTATGGA
>JABAYD010002060.1:0-12202 GCA_014822095.1 Diplotaxis tenuifolia
GGTTTTCCATTGCTAGATCTAGATAACTCGCTGACAGCTCTTGCGGCCAAAGATTTGTAATCTCTTGTAATAATCGCAACGCTCTTATGCGGATCCGAAATAAGATCTACTTTCTTTATAAAATCGTTTTATCATGCAGAGATCCGGAACCTCTGAAAAATTAGGGTTTCCCTAAGTTTCCTTTATTTTACGGAAATTGACGATGTGAATTTCGGTTCCCACAATCACACACTCCTCTTTTTAATCATCATCATACTCCTCTGAGTGTGGAAGGATTAGTGTATCTATTGCAAAACTCTCATGGAAACCACTGTCTGCCCAATTTCCTATGGAATAGTCGTCTTGTTTTCTGATGGCTTGAAAGACAAAGCTTGGATAGCAGTGATCCGGTAAGGTTCCACGTGTGGGGTACATGTCGATCGATGTGGCTTTCTGTACATCGGTCTTCTGCGGATTTATGGAATTTCTCTATGACACAGTGTGTGTATTGATCGATTCGAGTATTTTGTTTTGTACTCTGCTCCACAATGATACACTGCGATGAATGCAGGGTCGTTTCCAATCTCCATAAAGTTTATCTGCTGTTTGAAAACATGAACTGGATCATAATAGATGTTTGGAGCGACCAGTGTAAGGCATAACTGGTTGGTGTTCATGTCACCAGCTGCTCCTACTGCGTCCATGAATTCTCTTCCAAGTATGAGTGAAGATTTCCAATTTAACTTGATGTCCATGACATGAAAATCTACAGGAATTAGGGTTTTACCAATATGAATCTCAAGGTCTCTGATGATGCCTCCTGATTTCCTTTGAAAATAATCCACAAAGGTGAAAGATTCTTCTGAAGGCTCTACTTTCACACCTAGCTGGTCTGCCATAAACTTTGGTAGGATGTTGACTGATGCTCCTGTGTCACATAGTCCATGTGGGAAATCAATACCTTTAACCAAGCATGGTATTGCAGACTTCCCATGATCACTCTTCTTCTTCAGTGTGATGATCATTTTCTTCATATTGTCCTCCTCAATTTCCGTAGTCTCTTTGAAAAACATCCACAATCTTTGGGTGAAGTAAACTCCTCAACAAGTTTATCATGTGGGATCTTAGGTCTATCTTTGTGAAACCATCCATCTCCTTTCATTAGCTTCCCTCTTTAGATGTTGAGGAATCTTTTCTTTCTTTTTCCTTAAAGTTCTTCCCGAGGTAGCCTTATCAACTTCCATAGGCTCTGGTGTAGTGGCTGAAGGTTTGCTGTTGGTATATGGTGGGTTTGCTTATGGTTTGGGTGGTGGTCTGAGTCCATTGATTTGTGATATATCAATAGGTGGTAACCGCACTTGGTATGCGAGAGGTGCGCATCGATCAATGGTGATGGTTTCATGTCAATCGATGGTGGACTCTCTTTGGCGATCGATTTATGGCTCAAGATATCGCTCGATTTTAGGGTAGAAAGGGTTGGATGGATGTGGGTGTTTCTCTGCAAACTCCTCGTGAGTCATGATCCTTACTACATTGCACTCTACATTCGACTCATCAGGTGAAATTGGTTGATGTGTGTTAAGGTCTGTCGATCGCTTCGGGTCGGAATGTGACGATCGATATGCGGAGGTTGGCGTCAATATACACGAGTCTAGTCTGCCAAAACTCAACGAGTCTTCTACCTCTAAATTATCTCCTTGCAGCTTCTCCTGCTTAACCACTCGCCAGAAATCATCATCTAGTATGGCATTGACGTGGTGTTTCATGGTCTTATCCCATGCCTCTCTACTTAAGGCTTCTTTCCTATTTACAGTTTCTCCAGTCCAAACTACCTGCATATCAAAGTTCTTTACCTGAGTACCCAAAGTCTCAATCTTAGTGTTCAGATTGGTGTAGACAGAATCTATCTTCCCATTGAAGTCCATAGTGAATTTTTGCTGTCCCTGAAGAACCTGATCAAGCATAGCTTCAATCTTGCTCTCTCAAGTTTGTGGTGGTGGATTCTGTAAAGATGAATTCCAATAGCTTGTGTTGTTGTTGTAGGGTTTCTGATATTGTGAACTCTGGTTGAAGTTGCTTCTCTGACCATTGCAACTGAAGTTCATATTTCCATCATGGTTTCCAAACCTCTGAAATCCAGTACCTCCAATGTAGATCACATCTTCCTCTATCGTTGTGTCTACAGCTTCTGCATCCTCACCTGAGCAGACTTGCTTTCTAAGAAGCTGGTTAACAACATCTAACTTTGCTTTCAGTTCTTACATCTGATCCTTCCCAAGGAATGCAACAGATTTCTTTCCCTCAAAGTCAGTATTCTTGGTGATGCTACTGGATGCCAAGCTTTCAATAAGTCTCACAGCCTCTTATCGATTTCTGGTGTTAAAGTTCCTTTTACTTGCTGTATCAAAAGCCATCTGATACCTCAAGGCAATACCTCTAAAGAAAGTGCTAAATAGCTGCACCTCATTGAATCCATGGTTTGGACAATCTCGCTGATAGAACTTAAATCTGATCCAAAAGTCTTTGAAGGACTCTCCAGATTTCTGTGCAAAAGTAGAAATCTTGATCCTCAGTTCTTCAGAACATGCCTCATCAAATAAATTACGCAGGAATGCGTTCTTGATGTCGGCCCATGATGTAAGAGATCCTTGTGGTAGCTGCTTGAGCCAATGCAAAGCCTCTCCAGCCTCAGGGATTACATTGACTATTGTAGCAGCAATAAGATCCTCGATTCTTTCTAGTATGTCCATCAGATGCTCGTGAGATAGCCCACAATAGGGTATTTGTACCGCGAGTATGTAGTATTGTGGCTTCAGCTCAAAATTATCCCTATGGATGTTTGGAAGACGAATAGCTGACCTGTTGGCATATTACTGGTCTGGACGGCTATAATCAGCCAAGGTCTTGGGTCGAGCAGCCTCATCTATAGGTTGATCAGCTCTCGTAACATCAATATTAATCTCAGATATTACAATCCTCTGATCATCTAGTTTCTAACCTGATGCATTAAGCAGATGACCATTCTGTTCATGCTCTCCATTCTCATCATGTCAAAGAATCAAAATCGCAACCATGTCTCGCAGCTGAGTATCTATTGATGTACGAAGTTTTGTATCGGTCAATGTCGGATGACGAAAATCAGTTTATGATGAAGTGCGGATGACGATCGATGTAAGAGCAGACTTGGTTGTTGATGGTTGGTGAAAATCGGTCGATGTACGAGGCGTCGTATCGATCGATGTGGAACGTATGTCTTTGCGGATTGAGCGTTCCAAGCTTGCAGGATCTTCAGAGAATAGCAGTTGTTTTTCCTTGTTGTTTCTGGTACTACTGGGCTTACACTTGAAAAGTCAAGAAAAAATTTGTACCAGAAAGGGGGTTTAAAAGAAGAATAAGCTAGAATTATTAGACTAAATCTAATGGCGATAAAAGCTCCCCGGCAACGGCGCCAAATTTGATTTTACTCAAATTACCTTAATGAGTGAATTACACTCTCAAATAAGAGGTTCAGTTGTAGTTCTTACACAAAATGAATATTTTATTTATAAAAAATATAAAAATGAAAATCCACACACGATAAAATTTAAAACATAGATTATCACGTACACAAAATAAATATTCATTTATAACAAAAAAACGTGCATGATAAAATTCTAAAATTTAGACTATCATTTCACAAAATAAATTTTAATTTATAATTAAAAAAACACACGGTGCGCAGATCAATCTACAATTTCAATTAAATGACCGACGTCTTTCACTTAATGCCAACAATAAACGACGTCCGTTTTTCTGTTAAAATTTCTGACGGCGTGCTAAATTGGCAAGTCAACGAAAACATTGTTATTTAATTATAAAGTCAATGAAAAGTTTGTGGCTTTTTTGGCCAGCCCAAAAGTTCAGGTTTCTTTTGGCAATTCGTGCAAAATTCGTGTTTTTTTTGGCCGAATTCTCTTTGTTTATTACTATTTCAACCAGTAGAGCATCTCCAAAAGCCTCCTTAAAACCTCAAATATAAGGTTTTGTGCACTCCAAAAACAACCTTAAAACATTAAATTTTTAGGTTTTGTACAGTGAAACATCAAATATAAGGTTTCACAATACAAAACTTTATATTTAAGGTTCCTTATTTTCTAGTCATTTTACTTGTGTAACTTTCAAATACAGCTAATAATTTTTTATTAATCATTTTAGTCCTTTTTAATATAAAATATTTTATAAACTATAATAAATATTATACAAAGATAATATTACAGTAAACAAAATACAAGAAATTAAAAATAAACACACAGTAATAAACATATAAATTATAAATAATACATTAATTGATCATATATGAGATCATTATGGAGTTAGTTATAATAAATAATTATGTAATTTGTTTGCATTTCATGATTTACTTTTTATGTTTTTATTTATATGTAATGTTTTACTATTATATAATAGTTTCTTTATAAATTTTGTTTTATGATAATTTTGTTGGATATTTTATAGTTATTATAAAATATATATGCTATTAGTTCAGTTTTATTAAATATAAAGACTGTTATGTTAAATAAAAAAGTTTTAAAGTTTATTATAAGGTTTTGGTTTTGGAGAGAAAGACCCAAAAACCTTATTTTAAAGTTTCATTTAAACCTTAAAATAAAAGGGCTTTTGGAGATGCTCTTAGGGATCGAATACACAAGAAGCTGGGGAACCAATTAAATCTAATCAAGTGAATAAAACTAGGTTGGTTTATTGTTTTAAAGTAAATAGCAGTGTAGTAATCCTAATTGAACAAGGCAATTGCACTAATCCCCCAGAGGATTATTTCATGTGCCATGAGTCGTTCTTGATGCACTGCCATTCGTAGCAAACCTAACCGACGCCCTTTTATCAACCTTCTTTCGCCATTATTCGAAGATGCGCTTGTTGTCAGGAAGCTCCTTAGAAGCGGTTCATTTTACTGGACTTTCTTTACGCTATGGACAGTCCGCAAGGCGTTGGCACATCTCCTTTCAGATCCTCAAGAGGAGGAGGAAGTTGATTCGGAATCGGATTATCTTACCCCTCACTATGGTCCTGCGGAGGAAGCAAGTGTGAGATCATCGAATGGCAAAGGCATTGCTCTTGAAGATATATAATTTTCTGTGGATGATTCAGCACTGCCTGGATGGAATCTGGATCTCGCTTTTGGCGATGGTAGCGGTTTTAGCGACGTGCCTACACTGAATTTCGACGAGTTTTTCGAAAGCCTTCCCCCGAGTTTTGATCATCTTCTGCCCGCAGACAAATGGGTGAGGCCCAACGTAGTCACGGAAGGATCTCGTTGGATTAATGGGGTCAGTAAGTTATTTGTTTACCTTCGGCCCTTTGTTAACGCAGTAGCAGAATGTCCTAACCCGTTGTTAGCTTTTTTTGCTAGGGGTTGAACATGCTCAGTTCGACTCTCAAGGTGAGTCGCCAGGAAGTGGAGGTCTACCGTTTCAAAATGGAGAAGGCGGAGACTGATCTCGCGCGCATGCAGAGAAAAGCCTTGGTGCGAGAAGCACTACTTGCTAGGTACCATGCACATGCCATCCCTTGTGCGGAAGCGAGAGGCAGACGGGAAATCGCCGCTGTCATGAACAGCCATGCTTCCCAGACTAAGGTTGCGCTTGGCAACCTTAAGGAGGCTTAGTTTTTGGTGGGTGACTTTGATTTTCAAAGTGAGTTGGAGGTTTTGAAGAGTGGCATGGACAACAATGCTTATGCCGAGGCACTGATTCCTCCGTGGTGTGGACAATCTCGCTGATAGAACTTGAATCTAATCCATGTAGCAATCCTGCTTCTTAGTTCTTCAACACGTGCTTCATCAAAGAAGATGCGTAGAAACGCGTTCTTGATGTCAATCCAAAATGTAAGAGATCCTGGTGGTAGCTTCTCCAGCAAGTAAGTACTTGAAGAGCTTACAAAGTATGCTTATAATACTCTAAAACTTAATAATTTGATATTAAAATACTTATATACCATGGCTAAAAATGGGTCAAATCCAAGGTATATCAATATTCTAACTTCGTCTTTATTGAAAAGTTTCAAAAATATCGAATGCAAAGCGAATATTTTAAGTATGGTAGTATACGAATACTCGTATATATACCCACTCCCCCCCCCCCCTTTTCAGAGAGGAGGATAGCTGAATTCGTCTCTCGACGAGCTGCCTACATAACCCCCCTTTGAGAATCAAGCCATGTCATAGTTTTATTGTTTGTGCGAGTGTGTTTACTTCGTAGTTGTAGTCGCATCGATCGCTTTAGTCGTTGGATCAACGTCTTCTTTCGGGTTTATCTCTTCCAATTGGGTAAGAGCGTTGGGTTCGGAAACTTGTTGTTTCTCGACCGTTGTAGGAGTTGCCGGTTTGGGGACGCTTTTCGAGGTTGGCAGAGTCGTTTTTTCCCGTTTCGGTTTCACGATTGTGATAGCTATTTGCCTTAGCTTGTGTTCCGCTAGGAAGCAAGATTGCGACTGTCTCTGACATCCCCAAATCGCTGAGACTCCCATAGGAGTCAGAAATTTGATGCCCAAGTGGTATGTCGATGGGACTGCTTTCATAGCGTGTATCCAAGGCGTGTCCATGCTTACGTTGTAGATGGCTGGTCGGTTGATGAACGCGAAGGTAACGATCTTGGTTACTTCTTTTACAGCAACTAAAAGATTTGATCGATCCGAGTGTCATTACCGTCTCACCCGTGAAACTGGTCAGTGGTTTCGGCATTAGTTCGACCTCTGCGAGTTTGATGCCCATCCGCGTCAAAGTGTTGTGGAAGATTACGTTGACGCTGCTTCCGGTGTTGACCAAGATTCGGTAGATCGATGACGAGCAGATCAGCGTGCGGTTGATCGATGCCGGCTATTTCCGCTTCTCAAAGGTTATCGCACCGTTCCGAGGATCGTACGGCGGCATCGGCCAGTTTGCACTCGTCTTGGCCTTTCGTTGGTAGGACTTGATAGATGCGATGGTGTAGTTGTATAATTGCGATTCACCAATGATCATGGTTACCACGCGACGGTTAATATCGTTTCCTCTCTTGTTTCTCACCCGACTGATTACCTCGAGGAGAGTTATCTGCCTATGAAGTCTTGTCGCTTTTTGGGGAGCGTCTGAGTCGTGGACGAGGTGCTTAATGTTGGATATTTCAGAGAGTTATCCTACAAGCAGTTTAGCGGCCAGTCTTGCCCCGAGAACTTTTCAGTTAACGGTCGAATGGCCTCGGGTTTGGTGGAAGTCGCAGAAGGTATTCTCGTCGTAACTCGAATTCCTACTCCATGTGTTTCCCAAAGTTCGGCATTGCTCTGATCCATAATTGATGGTGCATTTATGTGCTTCTTGGAGATCCTGTCCTTCGTAATTGATGTATTTGTTATAACGAAGATTTTTCTTTTTAGATTTCTGTTCGGACGTAGCATATTTCACAGACGTCTTCGTCGACTTATGCTGTTCTGACAAAATCTTTGTCTCCTCTTCGATGATGATATAATCGGTCATTTTGTGGAGCGCATCCTTAAATGTGCAAGGCTTCTCGAGAGTAATCCACTTTCTGAATTTTTACTTAAACCAGAGCGACTTTCTAATTGCATCGATGGCTGCTCTATCGCTTATTCCGCTAAACCTTGCTATAATGAGCTTGAAATTTCTCATAAAGTCACGCAGGGGTTCGTCTTTCTTCTGGGATAAACTCCAGAGGTCGGTGTCGGAAGTTTCTCTGTTTATCAACATAGAGTACTGCTTGAGAAACTCCAAAGCGAGCTGGCGGATACTCCCAATGGAATTTTGCTTAAGTCGGGAAAACCACTCGAGCGCTACTCCTTCTAGATTTTCAACGAAGAGACAGCAGTATCCAGCATATCTTCTGCCTTCTTTGAGTTTAGCTCTTCCCATAGTGATTTGGAAGGCTTGTAGGTGCGCTTTGGGGTCGGACGTCCCATCGTAAGTTGGCACCTTGTGTTTTCCGAGATTAGGTACCGTGGTCGCCGTGATGCAAGCCGTGAAAGGCGTTTTACGAGACTCGTACAGTAGTCGATCGATCTTTTGTGTGGATCTGGTAGCATGGTGAATTTGAGATTTCACCGCTTTAACCTCTGCGGCCGTTTTTGTGATGTAGTCGTGGAGATCGTGAATCTCAGGATTGGCGTCAGCAGTTTTTTGACCTCGTCGACGTTTGCTGCGAGTCATATGGGATTGCTCTTCAGCCATCTTCTCCTATTTCATACAGAAGGTATCTTCATCCTCATCGGTTAGAGGGTTTTCGGTAGAATATTCGCGCTGAGTGTTGCGATCTTTTCTCCTTCTTGGATGGACGTCAGCGTCTTCTTCCGACGGATCGGAATGGTCGCTCGTTTCAAGATTAACCCGCTCGACACCATCACTCTCGACCTCCTGTTCACAAGAAGGAGGAGTTTCCGAGTCTTTTTGTGTCACACCAGGGTTGTTGTTTTCAGAGGCTTGCCCCAGTAAACTTCCATGCGCGGTTCTGGGACGATCAAGTGGAGTCGCGAAATCTCCGTGAAGTCTTGTAGTTTTGCGGGGACTCAGGGCCTTGGTCTTTGCGTTAGGGATTCGACCTATTTTGCGACAGATCCGATTAGCTTGTCCTACTCATCCAACATCTTTGGGAAGGCGGTGAACACCTTCTGGAACGCTGCAGTGTTAGCATCAGCGTTAACTGCGGGTGTGTTCCCTGGTGGAGTTTCAGTAACATTGTCGTGGATGTTTTCATCGTCACAAGTTTGTTGTTCTTCTATCATCATATCTGATCGAGCGTGTTGCGGCTTGAGATTCAGATATATCCGTAACACCCCCCCCCCTCCTTCTAGCGCCAAACTCTGGGAACCAAAATTTGCACAGTCGATTTCCATAAATAAAGGAATGTTAAGTTAACCTAAATTTCCCTGAGGTCACAGATATCTGCTAAGCCACACGCCAAGCAATCAAATACGGCGATAAACACAAGTAAATATAAGAAATCGAGAAAAGAGAAAAACATAGTTGAGTCGAATAACAAAAACGGAAAGTTGTCTAATGCTCTTAGTGCTAAGTTTTCTCTGTGTGAAAGTCTCCTTTCTTTCTCTCGTGTAGGACTACTTATATACTCCCTCCTAGGTCGGTTATGCTTTCCCCTTCAGCCCTTAAGTTGTCATAGCTCAAAATGGACATATTTCATTTTTCCCGATCTTCGTGATTATTTTCGGAAACTTGACATTTATCTGCTTAAAGATTAACATTTATTTTGTCTTGTGAACCAAAAGCATAAACCGTCATGGTGTTTATGGGCTTTTGTTTAAAAAATTGTAAGTGGGCTTCAAGTCGTGTTTTAGGTCTCTTTGGGACGTCTTTAGACTCGAAACGTTTATTAGGTTTCTTCGATAAAAAGGAACTTCCCGCGATCTTTATCGTAAAGTCCGACTAATGACTCCGATCGATAGAGAAGAAGAAGTGGTTAAGTCACGGCTTACGGGAGATCACAGCAGTGTTCGTGCTCGGTCGGTACGTATTGACCAAGCCATGTACATGCTCGGTCGCTACGTAGAGGCCGAGCTTGGCTTCAGCTCACTTGCTACGTAGCGACCGAGCTTGGATTACGCCCGGTCGCTATGTATCAACCGAGCCATGTACGTTCTTGGTTGCTATGTAGCGACCATGCTTGGCTCGAGCTCGGTCGCTACGTAGCGACCTGGCTTGGCTCGAGCATGAAACGTTGGTCCATGTCCAGTCTGGATGCTTGTTCGTTCCTTTCAGGCGACCGGTATTAAGCCTTTAGCGGTTTAAATGACATTTTTCACGAACCTTACCAAAGAACGTTTCCCCAAGGATTCTTTTTTAAGAATTAGCTTTACGAGAAATGATCTTATCAATTTTTCAAAGGCTTTGAGGTGTTAACTTCGTCGTGACCATTTTTTACCCCATCATTGATGGACACCAGCACTTCAGCTTCGACCGATATAAATCCCACGACGTCGATCGACATGGATACCATAATGCCGATCGACACTACTTGCGTGAAGGCAGAGAAAGTCGAGATAATCATACTGAGTCTTGATAAGTATGGAGTTCTACGAGATCGAGAAGGTCGTGCGCGCAAAGAAGAAAGCCAACTTATCTACACACAGGTGGCTGCATTACCTGATGCTACTGCTGTTGTTGTGAATGCTGGAACTGAATGACAGAAGGCACTTAGAGACTACAACAGGCTTGAGGATTTCTATGCTAAAAGGTTTGTAATGTGTCGTTCAACACACCAGAGTACTATCTTGGAGTTGAATTCTGCATTTATCTCTCTTGTGGGTCAACATCCCTTTCATGGTCTTCCTCATGAAGATCCCACTAACCACCTCGAAACATTCGAAGAACTAGCTGATACCATTAATTGTATGGGACTCTTTGAGGACTACTACTACTGCAAATTATTTCCATACTCTATTGCTGGAGATGCAACTCATTGGTTCAATATGCTACCGCTAAGATCTCTCGCTACCTGGAATAACATCATGGACGCCTTCCTCAACAACTTTATCTATGATGCTGCAGAAAATATAGAGATTGAGATGGAATCTATGCTGAGTTGTATGGTAGAGGATGATGAGCAATATGACTATGGAGAGTTCAGCGTCGATCGACGCAAGCTTGATAAAAGAAGCCGATATCGGTAATCCAACTTCAGCGTCGATCGACAGAAGACCTCAACATCGATCGACGCTAAGACCTATTGTCCATCGATACCATTTAAAATCCATGAAAGATCGAGTTGTACACAGGACATTGAAGACTTGACACTGGAGAGCACTGATGACCAAGTTTTTATCCTGCCATGGAAGATCTCACGGAGCTAAAGGATAGACAACAACTTAAGGATTTGGATTTGAGTAGAAAGGTTACTATGGAAGACTTCTTAGATCAGGAGGAACAGCTTGAAGATATAGATCAAGGCTTGGAGAAGAAGCTTTAACACACTTCGAGAAGAAATCTGGAATCTTTACCAAAAAACATGCATCGATCTTTACCCACACACCAGAGATCATTGATTGAAATGCATCCAAAAGCATCGATCAAGACCCACCCAATTGCATCGATCGATGTCCAGCATTGGACGAGCTGCCACATTACCTGGTTGAGCTGGAACAGACTGAGGAAAGAGAGTACAAGTGTGGGGCCTCACACCTTGCTGTCCATGACCATCAGAGACCACCTATTTGCGCAGAAGAAGCTGTTGGGTTTCGTAAAAGAGTGAAGATGACACATGGCCCTGTGAAGTTTGTGGTTCCCTGTGATGTCTTTGAAGTTGAAATTACTATCCCACTTGATAGAGGTATGCATCTAGGTTCCTACATTCGGGTATTTGATATGTATGCAGTAGCTTTTCAGAGAAGGTTGAGATGTAGAGGTCAAGTTGCCAAAAGCACAGTAGAAGCAACATCGATCGGCGCTGACCATGTACCATCGCTCAACACCGGTCTGACTACATCGATCAATACAAGAAAATAGTTCTATTGCAACAAAAAAATTGCAACGTCTATTTTCGTTAATAATTTACTATGATTATTGCAATATTTTTGCAATAATAAATATTTGTTACAGTTACATTACAAATTTATTGCAAAATTCCAACTATAACAGACGTTACATATTTTTGTCACGAAACTGCAATCTTCTGCAACATAAACAAGCATCTTGCGAATTTTGCAAGAAACATTCAACATTTTTGAATCATTGCTAATTTTCAAAAAAAAAGAAAAAAGGGTGACAAAAAATGTTACAATGATTATATTTTTAATTTTAATAGAAAAGGTTAACAATTTTCATATATTAAATACAAGATTTTTAATATATATTTATATTGTATATTTAAACATGGACCATATATTTTTAAGATTTCAGATTCTTGAGATTTTGTTAATAGTTTTATTTTTTGAATTTTTTTTGGGCAATTCTCAATAATAACCCTTTTAAATTTTTTGTCAACAAAATACTACTAGAAGGAGAAAGTCACAAAAAACACCTTCATTAATGAGTAAAAAGTCTTCAGTACCCTTGCTGAATAAAAAACAGAAAAAAAAAGGAGAAGACCTAAATCTATCTCGTCTCTTTCATCTTTCCGGCGATCTCCGCCTCTCGGATCTCTCTCGTCTCCGCCATATCTCTCGATCTCCATCTCTACCAGCCTCTATCGCAAACTCTCTCTCTCGATCTCGGACAAAAACCAAACTC
>JABAYD010002077.1:0-17804 GCA_014822095.1 Diplotaxis tenuifolia
AATTATAAATTTAGATTTCTATTTTTAATCTGTTTTATGTCATATTTGTTTAAATTTTATGAAATCTAATAATTTATAAGTTTTATAAAATTTAAATTCAATTAAAAAAAGTTAAAAACTTTATAGGGGTTCTTCCATTGGACCTTGCTGAAACTAATTACACTAACAGAAGTTCCAAACTTCATAAAGTACACAATTAATAATTAAATTAATCTAAAGAACCTCTTAGGGCTCTAACTAATGGATATGGTCTAAGACACTCTTCGGTCTTCGATTGAGGCCAGAGCCTAGCATTCCGCTTTGTGCTATATAATAATGTATGTACGTTAAAAAACTTAACTATCTATTTATTGAAGTGTATTTTTTTTTCTCTTTTGACAATTTGTATATAAAAATGTCAGAGTTATATGTGACTTAGTTCAATTATGAGGTAACATAAAGATGTTTAACCTATTAAAAAAAGATTTAGTATCAGATTATATGAGTGAGATAAAAACACGAAAAAATTATGTGGTGATTAATCCAAGTGATAAAACCCACAAACAAATATATGTGATAGTCTTATAAAATTATAAATTTATGCTTTCAAATTTTTAAATGTTGAAAAAATAAGGAGAAACTCGAAATGAATACTCCAAAATAGAGTATAGAAAAAATTTGTGGAAAGAATATCGTGATTTTTTGAATAATATCATTTGGATTTTTTAAAACAGAATAATATCATTTGGATTATATCATTCCAATGTTTGAATTGGAATATGAAAAAAAAGTTAATAGAGAATACAATTTTGGATTTTGGATATACCCAATTGAATTTCAGATATATACCATACTGACCTTAACTATCAACTATAAGGATTCAATCAATTTTTAACAGAAGCCAAAACCAATCCAAATCATTTTGATCAGATGATGTTCAGTTTGAATTATTAAGCTCCGTCTATTTGCTCATGCAAATAATTTAGCAACAGTCTCCAATGCTATATATATAGCATCAGACACCTTTCAAATAAATCAAAACACAGATAAGGAAGTCAATCTTGGCAAATAAAACGTTCTCCAACAGCCGAATTAATCCGATATTAATAAAGCCACCAAAATTAGATAAAAAATAATTGAAAAAAAAAGAAATAATAAAACCACCAATCTATTAGGCAATATATGTACTTGCACGTGGTGTAAGAAGTTTCTTTTTTCAGCTGTGTTATATGACGAATTGAATATCTGATTTGGGAGGTTTAGTTTTATCAAAAAACAATTAGGTAACCTATGTAAGGAAAAAGAACTACAGGGATCTGTTTGAAGTTTATTTTCCCCTCTGCGACACCTACTAGGGTTTAAGAGAGGGATTTGTCGGAAAATCCAATTTTCAGGCTATGATTAATTCACTGTCGCTGAGCTTCAAACAAGTTCCTCCAACAGCTGTTCCTGCTTTTCTCGACTGCGTTCTAAGCTCCACAGGCGTATCTCCCTCCTCCCTTTTCGATTCACTCATCAGAGAGTTTCCTTTTCGTGTGGAGGTAAATAATCTTTCTTCCATGTTTGATTCCGATGATTCTAACCACATTGCTTCACTGGTTCTGGTCTTTGTCATCTACTAAAGAGTTTTAGTGAGTTAGAAAATTTGAATCTTTGCAATATGTATGGTGTATTAGAGATTTCAAGAATTTAACTAATAGAGGTTTTTGTGTGTGTGTTGAGTCAGGCTATGGTACTTCGGATAATCACAATGCGTTGCAGTTATTTGTGTGGAGAGTGTTTATTCCATTGCTGAAGATGGTTCGTGCTTATGACTTGGATTTGCTTAATAAGGTGAATCTCTCTTCTCGTCTATTGATTAAGCCCTCAAAGTCACATCTCCTTGAGCTTTTTTGATCATTTTGTTGTTTGATTGTATCAGATGATCGAGACTGATGCATTGGATACTTTGAGGGTTAGTTTGGTTCCTTTTTTACTGAGATCAGTTGGTGTTTCGATGGGAATGGTTCATTAAATGGGGAGAGCTGTTACTTGGTGATTCTTTGAATACAAATGACATGGGTGAAAACGACAGAGCATCTTTGTCTGAGTCATTTCGATCCCACTGTCGTGCCATCTCCTAAACCTGATTCTAAACGAGTCACCAAGGAGTTCCTAAGATGGAGAATTTTGCAGTGGTATGCTTTGGGATTTGTGTAATACTACTGAGAGGCTTTTGTCACAAAGTGTGGAGCATCGTTCATGTGCTGTTAGTTTCCTCCTCCCTGCTATTTTCAAGGCGTTCTCTACTCAGTTTTCTCTGAAGATCTTACTTCAAGGAAATATGTACATACTTTCAAGATAACGTCAAGGAAACAGAAAACTATTTGCTTTTAACGTCAAGGGTTGTTTCTTGTGTGTGCGTACACAAGTTGCCTCAATCCAAAGTAAGTTGTTACAGTTTGTTATATATATATTTTTTTGTTTTGGAGAAGTACTAACTAGAGATGTTCTCAAGGGTCTGCAAATTATTAAACCATAGAGTTTTATGATTATTCTTTTCTAACCATTTATTCATTTCATAGGAATCGGATTGGATTTTTGATCAACTTGGCATCTCTTGCAAAGAAACATTCTTTTGGTAGGGCTGGATTTATGGCTCTCGCACAATGCATTGTTTCTTCGGCATACGTGGTTGGAGGATATGGGAACAAGGAAATGGATCATCTCGAAAATAGATTCTCTGGGACTCCTCTAGAACCTTCTACTGAACATTTGAGTTAAGATGGTATGTCACATATGCTGGATGTCTTGAAGTTTGTTGCATAGAGCAGCAGACAACATTTTAATCACAAATACCGTACTCGAGGTCACTAATCACTTAACTTGTTAGATTTTATCAGATTTATTAGTAATTGTCATCTTAAAGTAAAACAATTTTAAAGTACTATGATATTTTAAAGTAAAACAATTTTTTAGTTTGTACTTTGTATATTGTTTGGAACCATCAATTGCATTAAGCTGTTTTTCTTTTCCATTTAGTTAAGCTGAAAGAAAAACTAAAATTGGTTAAACCACGAACTGAAAATATCTATCTCCATTTACAACACTTTACAACCAATCATATACACAAAAATAAGTCAATACCTTAGATCAATCTAAGGAAAGTTTCTCGAAAAACACCAGACCGTTTTCCAAAAAGAAACTACGTGTAATTTTCACTTCGTCAAAACGGTAAAGAGTGAAGGGGCTTGAGGTTGCAGAGGTTGATTGTGACAGTATGGGGCCTACCTACCGTTAACGAAATTCATTTTCTCTAGGGTCACGTGAGGTTAAGAGTGATTCTTAATAGCATATCTTAGATTAAATATGATTAAAAAATTAAAGCAAAAAGAAGGCACAAAAAAACGTAGTTTAATTAGAAGATGCAAACCATGTTTCTTAGCCCACGTGGCATACGGGTAAGAAGAAAAGTGGAGATACTATATTAAAAGATTTGGCACCACAGACCTAACCATTAATGGTTAAGAAATTTTCAATAGGTTTTGTTGATAAACATGCTCTTAGAAACTGAGTAGGTGGTGAATTATGAGAAGATTACTAGAATGTTATTTTCCTCACTGCAGCGTATCCTTAGTAGCTCTCCTTTTTACACTCATCAACAAGTAGTTGGAAAAGCTCCATTAGCGCATATATGGTGAGTCAAGCTAGTGTTTTGCCTTCAATGTATACATTGATTTGCACTGTTAGATTTCTCTGTTCTGTACTGTTAGATTTCTCTGTTCACCAGTGAGATGACTGTTTTTTGTCGTTTGTTTAATGGTGTTAGTGAATCTTCAAGGATGGCCGCTACGTTGCACGCGAAGATCAAGGGGGAAGAAACTAGACAATCATATCATCCAAACCTGATGAATGAATATCTGTTCGTCTCTTTTTTTCTGTTTTTGTTTTTTGTTTTCTAAAAACTATCGACGAACGATCTTGTTGTCTATTTCACAGTGAAGAGATTCTGACCCGTCGGTTCAACTCGCTCTCAGACTCTCTGGGATTATGATGGATAAACATATTAGCTCATCAGAATCTTATAAGTTCAGCTATTCACATTTGGTTTTCATACTTCTGGGTAAGTTTCAGATTCAAATTCTCGATTCAACCTGTGTTCTCTTCTAACTGGGGTTTCTTTGATTGATTTTCAGATGATGTAACTCGCCTTCTGGTAATCAAACTAATTTGTTATGATTTCAGATTTTTGTATTTGGATTTGTGTGCTCTCTCACGCGTGGTTGTCTTCTCAAGTTGAAATTAAGGAAGCTTGGCGCACAAAAGCTGTTGAGGATCCAACTTTACTAGCTTGGTATCCTTTCTCTCTAGCCTTTCTCTTGTAACGTAATGCAAAGTAAAAACGCATATCACAAATACTCATGATGGGTTTTTGCTTGAATCCTAATTTGATTTTTGCACATGTTCATTTGCTTGAATCTTATTTTGGGCGTATTTTGTTTATTTTGTTAGCAGTTTGCGTGAGAATGGAAATTCTAAACAACACTCTTGTGACATACAAAAGGTGGCATTTTCAGATGATGTAACTCGCGTTCTTGTAATCATATACTAGTTTCTCATATACACAGTTTTTTATGTAAGATTTTTGATAGAACTATCTTGCTTGTAACAGAATAAGGAAGCTTACCTGCATTCCCAATTGGAAAGATTGATCAGACAAGAATGCGGAAGGTTGGTGAACGTGTTAGGAAGGTTGATGTTATGGAATCTAAACTTTGGTTTCTGCTATGTTATGTAGAAAGAGATCTTGAGGAAGAAGGGTCACGAATCTAAAGACTTGATTAGCACAAAAAGTGTACCAGATCCCACTTTACTACTTAGAGGAAGGACCCATGTTCGATATCCTTTCTGCTCTTCTTATTTGTCTTTTCTCTGGTACGTAATGTTATCATTGCAGAAAGATTAGAGAGCTAATTTTTTTCTTTGTATAAAGGTGGCAGCACAAGGGGAAACTTGTAGCATGTTAAGGAGAAGATGTTAAAAGAAGGAGGTGGCTGGTAGGTCAAACATGTTTTTTTTTGTTTTCTATAAAGGAGAAGAGTTTAAAATTATTAATTTCTGTATAGGAACTTATTGGAATCCAACCAGTACATAGGTAGTTCCAGCTCATAGCCATATATTGATGACAAGGGTTGTTGGGTAGATGAACTAAGACAGACTGAAGTAAAGGGACAACGTTGCCATCTAAAAGTTACAGATGCTCCTTGCGTGGTGTCCGTTGATGTGTTCCTAGACTTAGTGACGATGAAGTTTGGAAGTCCCGAGAGCGTTTACGATCAACGAGGTCAGATCTCCTCCATATTAGAGCGTGTTGGAACTGGAGATGCGAAAACCCGGTACACGATTGGATTCATTCATACCTTTACGATCAAATATGGGGATAAAATGGTAGAGGCTACGAGAATTTATAGTGCAGTGAAGAGAATAAGTGAAACTGAGAGGAAATATGTGGCAAGGAAACTGATATGTCACCCATGTAAAGCAGACCCAAGTAAGAAGAGTTATTTTTTCTGTGAAGGAAATCATCCGGTGGAAAATTTTTTGCTTCTTCTCGACTTTCATATCATTTTCAAGATTGCTAGACACGCCGTGACACTTAAACCCGGAGGGGCTGTAGTTATCGTTTCAAATGATGGTTATTTGAATCACACTTTTCCTGAGAGGCTGAGCGATCAATATAGGTTGATAGAAGTTATCATTGCAGGTCCATCACTTCCATGTCTCATATCTATACCTATGTATATGCCAAGAAATGTAAGTTATTTAAATTAAAAACTTGTTTGTTCATATATATTATTAAATCCCAACAACATTTTTTTTCTATTGATTAGGCTCAAGGATGTGAGGCCGGGCACCGTTCCAAACCGCTTGCAGAATCTTTAGTTATGATCCTTCATCGATGTGATCAAGTTACCATATTTGTTGTAGTGATGCTCGTATTTTTCAGCCTATGTTTGTGATTTTGATTTAACAATACTCCATTTTCATTATATAATTTGCATATTTTTTACCTGAATTACGACATTCAATGTTTTTCTTCTCATTTTTCATTAGGCTGTATGGTGTAACTGAAACTGTTGACTGTGAATCCTGCACAACATAGATAGGCATGGGTATTTGGGTCCTCGGATCAGGTTTTGTCGTGTTTAGTTTTTTCGGATCTTGGAAATTTAGATATATAATTTTTCGGATTGGTTTCGAGTCGGATCTTGTCCGGTCCGGTGTGGTTCGAGTTATAATTTCAATATCCATAACTTTCGAAATCTAGTGATGAATTAAGTTGACAAAAACATATATTGGTAATACATTTCAAATTTTGGAAATAAAACTCATAAACGTATGTGCATATCGGACAGAAAAATACATATACGTTTATTTAGTTTTGATTACCAGATTATCACTAGCGTCTAGCAACTAAACTAACACCAATAATAACATGATTTTATAAATCTTTTAGCAAAAAAAACATGATCTTAAACGTACGGGTGTTAAGATGAACCAATAGATCATGAGTTAACTCAGGCCAGCTCGGCTCCTTTTTCGGCCCATTGGGCTATAACGAATGATGTAGGTAATGGAATTGTAAGAAGGCTCATATGTTGGCAGGGGATTTGGAAAGACTTTTTAAGGTTAAAAAGAAAAGTTTAGATCTGACGGTTGAGGATACCCAAAAGAAAAAGGAAAGAGCAGATCTAACGGTTGAGAATATGCGAACACGCTTATTTGAAATCCAAGGGTTATAAAAGATGGGAGGCATAGCATATAGATTGAGATATTTGAGAGCATATAAGAGGAAGAAGAAAAAAGCCTCTCATAAAAAATATTATTTAATATTTTAATAATACTTATAAATAATTTAATAATTATTATAAATTTTACTATTTTTACTAATATTTACGATTTTTTAATTATTAAGTTATTTAAAAGTTTAAATATTTATAAAGGCATTTAGGAATTTAGGATGGGAGAAAATGATTTAGAAGTTTCATAATAATATTTTTTAGTATTCATTCAAGTTAAGAAAGTATTTTTCTTTTTGATCTAAATGTTAAGATAGTTGCAAGTAGTCTAGTGGTTATGTCTTGGAACAAATTTTTCTTTGGTCATTGGTTCGATTTCCTTCGAAAGCAAGTTTTTAGAATTTCTAAAACAACGTCGTTTGGACTTAACAGAGATTAGACACATCGATTAATTTCGTCTAATCAATCTGTTATCCGAATTAACGTCATGTGTGATTTGGTTTAGTCAAATTAAATTGAGGTTTAAAATAGTTATTCAAAGTAAGTTGGTGTTTTGAATGGTATAAGAAAACAAATCATGTTTTTTTTTAATTAAATTTGAAATTTCGAGGTTTTGTTTTTTTTTTTTTTTTGAGTTTAGATGACAATTTTCCCGTATTAATCCCATACTATTAAAACCACAAACCTATTAGGCAATATATGCAAGGAAAGGGAAGTATAATAAGGACCTGTTTGAAATTTGTTTTCCCCTCTGCGACACCTACTAGGGTTTAAGAGAGGGATTTGTCGGAAAATCCAATTTTCAAATTCGTTTTACGTCTTTCTGATATCTATCTCCGGGGGCTGCCAGCAGCCATTGTTTCCGTAAGTTCGAGCTTCAAAAATTAGCAATGGGTTCCTCCTCTGTGATTAATTCACTGTCGCTGAGCTTCAAACAAGTTCCTCCAACAGCTGTTCCTGCTTTTCTCGACTGTATTCTAAGCTCCACAGGCGTCTCTCCCTCCTCCCTTTTCGATTCACTCATCAGAGAGTTTCCTTTTCGTGTGGAGGTAATTATCCTTTCTTCCATGTAGTTTAAGTTCGTGTCCATAGATTAAGGCTTCGATGTCTTTAATTAGGAAACGATTAATGGCGACAAGAAGTTTGATTCTGATGATTGCAACCACATTGCTTCATTGGTGGCTGGTCTTTGCCATCTACTAAAGAGTTTTGGTGAGTTCGAAAAAAATGAATCTTTGCAGATAATGTATGATGCATTAGAGATTTCAAGAATTAATTAGTCTTGAGGGTTTTGTGGTTGAAGCAGGCTTTGGTACTGAGGATAATCATAATGCGTTGCAGTTATTTGTGTGGAGAGTGTTTATTCCACTGATGAAGATGGTCCGTGCTTATGACTTGGATTTGCTGAATAAGGTGAATCTTCCTCCTCCTGCTGTCTATTGATAACCCCATAGTCACATCTCCTTGAGATTTTATTGATCATTCTGTTGTTTGATTGTATTAGATTGTACAATCGTTCTTTGATGTTGTGACCGAGACTGGTGCATTAGTTGTATTGGAAGTGAGTTTGGTGCCTTTTTTACTGAGATCAGTTGGTGTTTCGATGGGAATGCTTCAACACGAAGAATCAGATTTCATTAGATGGGGGGAGCTGTTGCTTGGTGACTCTTTGAGTACAAATAATATGGACGAAAACTACATTGCATCTTTGTCTGAGTCATTTCCGATCCCACTGTCGTGTCATCTCCTAAACCTGATTCTGAACAATGCTTTTCAAAGTCACCAAGGAGTTCCAAAGGTGGAGAATTTTGCAGATGGTGTGCTTTGGGATTTGTGTAATACTACTGAGAGGCTTTTGTCACAAAGTGTAGAGCATCGGTCTTGTGCTGTTAGTTTCCTCCTCCCTGCTATTTTCAAGGCGTTCTCTTCTCGGTCTGCTCTGGAGATCTCACTTCAAGGAACTGTGTACATACTTTCAAGGTAAGGTCAAGGGAACAGATAGTTATTCGCTCTTAATTAGGTTGGTTAGTTTTTCTTTCGTTTTTTAAAAGACTGTAAACTCCAGGAATGGCTTCAAGAAAAAAATATGGGAATGCTGTAAGAAGCTGTTCTCGGTTGGATCAATAGAGAGAAGGGATGCTTACAGTGTTCTCTCGTTGTGTCTTTCTTCTGGCACCGAAAGTTATGTCTCAGAAAAAGACCCTGTCGAGTTTGACTTTAGGTCCGAACAAGAGTTTTGGGAAGAAATCAAGAAAGGCTTGGTATGGCAAAAGTATCCCCTATTCTTACAGATTCTCAGTTTCTACAATATGATGATCCCATTAGTGTAACAAAAACTTACCCTTACAGGTTTTTAATGAGAGCTTAGTAAGGAAGCAGTCATTGCATATACTGAAATCAGTTTTATCCATAAGTGAAGTCAGTAAGACGAGTTCTGAGAAGAAGCCAGAAGGGAACTCAGTTCATCGTGCTTTGACGAAAAAGGAGATGTGGGCTGAAAAGGAAGCCAAGTCTCTTGGTGTGGGAGAATTGTATGGATCTGTTGAATCTGCTTTGACTAGTCAGCAACAGCAGTGGCAAGCTTTTGTGCTCTTGTATGAGATGCTTGACGAGTACGGCACTCATCTTGTAGAAGCAGTGTGGAGTAACCAGGTCAGGTTTTGTTTTTCTTTAGTAATTGTAAATTCTTTGCGCTTGATGCTTTGTCTCCTCTGCTCATTTTTTTATAAAAAAATTACCTCGCAGATTGATTTGTTAATCAAATCATCTTCCAGATATGAAAAGACTCCAGATGAGGAAACTGAAATATTTAATTGGTTAGAGGTTCTTTGGAATCGAGGCTTTCGTCATGATAATCCTCTAGGTACTTAAATTAAAGTATCCTTGTTGGCAACGCATTTTGACTGATCCAGATATGCATTTCATTTCTGTTCTTTGGCTAATTCATCTATTCAAAAACCGTAGTCAGGTGCACGGTCATGGAGTCTTTTATGGGGATTGAGTGGAGAAGATACAAAACATGTACACAATCAATGTCCCAGACTTTCGTTCTTGGGCCTTTCATAGAGGCTTTGAATGATTCTACACACCACAAGGATTTCGGTAGGTGCTTCTTGGAGAAATGTATTCCATTGTCTTTCATAAATTGTAACTCTTATCGTGCAGTGCTTTACTATAATTATTTCTTGTTTTGCTTCTACATCTCTCAGGGCTGAAAGGAATCTATACCTCAAAAACAATTGAAGGAGCAGCTCAATATGTGTGCGCTTACACAAGTTGCCTCAACCCAAGGTAAGTTGTCACAATTTGTTATATTATTTTGTTTTGGGAAGTACTAATTAGATATGTTCTCGAGGGTCTGTAAATTATTAAAACATAAAGTTTTATTAACTGTTTTCTCATTTCAGGAATCAGATTGTTTTTTTGATCAACTTGGCATCTCTTGCAAAGAAACAGTCTTTTGGTAGGGCTGGGTTTATGGCTCTCGCACAATGCATTGTTTCTACAGCATATGTGCTTGGAGGATATGGGAACAAGGAAATGGAGCATCACGAAAATAGATTCTCTGGGACTCCTCTAGAACCTTCTACTGAGCATTTAAGTCAAGATGATATGTCACATATACTGGATGTCTTGAAGTTTGTTGCAGAGAGCAGCAGACAACATTTTAATCACAGATACCGTACAAGAGGTCCGTAATCAGTTAACTTGACAGATCTTAATTTAGTTATAATTATCATTTTGGGCGTTCCCTCATGATATTTAACCTCACCAAACTCATTCTTTGACTTGTTTTTTCCTCCCATTTTCTAGTTTGTCAAAAGTTGTTGGAAACTGCTGCCTCAGTGGTGAACCCTTGTGAAGTTCCTCTTGGAACACTATTGCAGTTTGTTTCAGCAATTCCTCGGGAGTTTACTGACCATAATGGTGAGCGTGAGACTTCTTACAAAAGAAGATTAAATGCAATTTCATCGTCTAACATCATATGCTTCTTCCATGTCAGGTTCATTGCGGAAAACGATGCTAGAATGGCTCCAGGGTTGCAACAGTAAATGTACTGATGACACTCGTCTTCAAGCGAGCCTTTATGATTATCTGAAAGAGTTTGTCAATGATCATGTTGAGGGTTATGACGATGAAGACTTGGAAGCATGGGAATCACAAACGAAACGATGGGCAAGAGTATTTTTCCTCACAGTCAATGATGAGGAACATCTCTCCGATATCATAATGGTTTGACTTATCAGCTAAAAATTATTTTCCATTTTGGATTCTTTTAGGTGTAGTGAGTTGCTAATTTGAACATCTCTCCTGTAATTCTGCAGTTTGTGCAAAATAGCGGCGTTAATCTTTTCCAAGAGAAGAACCATTTAGCACGAGCACCTGCGAAGTTCTTAATATTTATTCTGAGTATGATCTTAGAGCTCCAGAACATTGGCTCTGTTGAGGAAACTGACAAGCAGATTGTTGGTAGTGCTTCAGTTATTAATGAAAAGTTTGCTGCTGTTCTCTTACAGATACTGGTAAATATTTTCGTTGACAGAATGATATATTGATTTTCTCATTAACTTGGCTTACTAGGATTTTTTTCTTCCTGGCTTGACAATACAGAAGCAGCTGGTTTCATTTGCTGATTCATCTTGCTCAATATTCTGGTCTCACACTACTGTGGAGAATGGTGTTCTGTCTGGTTCTATCACAGGAAAACTAGGGGGTCCAAGTCAACGCCGGTTATCAGTTCCTACTACAACAGCTGTACTAGAAGCTGTATGATTTCTCTTCCTGTTTTCTTGGGACAATTACATACATGTTTCCATAAGCCCTACAACATTGAAAAGAGATTCATGCCAATGCTTTATGATGAGCAGGTAACTTCGGTGAAAATTATTGGGCTGATCTCATCATACTGTGGTCAAGTCACTAGTGGTGTTAATGAACTGAAACTAGCATTGGCCTTCTTTTGGAAGTTCGTAGGGCATACACTATCACCCCAAAATTGTAAATCTGAGGTAAATACCCTTCTTCTGAGTTTTCAGGTTTGATGTGATGCATGAATTGTGTTGAGGCTCTGAACTTACTCGTATCTTCTATGGGATCACAATGTACTAATTCACGAGGAATATTTCTGACCAGGCTGAAGCTGAGGTCTGTCTTGCAGCATTTGAAGCGCAAGCTGCAGTACTGAATGCATTTGCGTCCTTGTGCTCAGCTAGAGCTTTCAACCTTTTAGAAAACGATAATACATTGTTAGACATGGTGGATGGTGAATATTGGTTACAGGCTTCAGTTCCGGCTTTCCTCCACAACATTAACCATCTTCTCACAGCAGGACTTCTTGCAAGAAGTAGAAGGGCAGTTCTGCTTAGCTGGAAGGTAATGCATATTTTTATTCTATTTGATAGAGCAATAGCTGTTTACCAGTGGAATTATACATGTTACAAAATCTTCTTCTCAGTGACCTTTTGCTTATGGCGTGATAAAAAAATATTCCGACCCTAATGTTCTTGATTCAGTGGCTTTGTGTGGAGTCTCTATTATCAGTCATGCATGTTCTTGATGTCAGACGTATTCCAGGAGACAGAACATCTTTCTTCTCAGATGATACAGTCAAAAGCGTCTTTTATGATATTATAGAGAGGTGAGATGTGATAAATTCAAATTTACTCTCTTAGCAGTTGTGCTAGCAGATACAAATATCATAGACACATGAGTACCAGATAAACTTTCTCTATCTAGTGACTCTAGTCTATGTAAACTTTATCATGATTCTCATTTTTGTGGCTTGTAACATTCTCTTAACGATTTGGCAGCCTTGAAAATGCTGGGGAGGGTTCTGCTTTGCCTATGCTAAAATCTGTCAGACTTGCTTTGGGGATACTTGCGTCTGGGAAATCATCTTTGGATGGTTTCACGGGTGTCGATACTCAGGTTTTGTTTTTGTTTTTGATATAGTTATGATTTCTTTCTCCTTTTCAAACAATTAATCTCTAGTTCATTTCTTGTGATGCCTTGCAAGCAGACGATGTGGCAGCTGGTCAAATCATGTTGGATATTGCATATCAGCTGCAAGAAGAGAAGGGTTGCACCCATTGCTGCGCTTTTGTCTTCTGTGTTGCATTCTTCTTTGTTTAGTAATAAAGATATGCACGTAGCTGAAGATGGAGATGGTCCGCTGAAGTGGGTATGCATCTATCCTAATCCTCATTAAATGTTTAGAAGGCACAAAAGCGGGAAATTGTATCTCTTTATTGACAATTTCTTGTTTCACAGTTTGTCGAAAAAGTACTTGAGGAAGGTCAAAAAAGTCCACGCACAATTCGTCTTGCGGCCTTACACCTAACAGGACTGTGGCTCATGTACCCTAGGACGATAAAGTACTACATTAAAGAGTTGAAACTTCTGACTCTCTATGGCTCTGGTCTGTACTCTATAATATCGTACTATTTCTGTTAAGCCACCATTGCGATGGCTGTATGATATTGAATTGCTTATCGTTTAACTTTATGTTTTTTTAGTTGCGTTTGATGAGGATTTTGAAGCTGAGTTATCTGACAATAATGATGCAAGAACTGAAGTATCATTACTGGCAAAAAACCCAGACCCGGAACTGACAGAAGTAAGTGTCAATTTTTGCAGATGATGGATTCAATTAATTTGACTCAGCAAAGTGACATGTTCTGCAATTTTTTCTCAGGTTTTTATCAACACGGAGTTGTATGCACGTGTGTCAGTCGCTGGCCTGTTTCAGAAGCTAGCTGATTTGGCCAATATGGCGGAACCATCATGTCAAAATCAAGATTATCAGGATGCTCTTGTGGCTGGAAAGATGTTTCTATTGGAGCTTCTTGATGCAGCGGTACTTATTACTTGCCAAGTCTTTTTGTCTGATACCCTGATTAATTAATGACATGAATATTATGTAAATGAAACTGTTTCTTGAGGGTACAGGTGCATGATAAGGACTTGGCAAAGGAGCTTTACAAGAAGTATAGTGCTGTAAGAGTTGCATTCGTTTCCTTAATTCAGTTCTTAGATGAAAACTTGAGACAAGTGAAACCACCATTGACTCTAAATTCTGGTTTCTCTGTAACAGATCCATAGACGGAAAATACGAGCTTGGCAGATGATATGCATTATGTCAAGATTTGTCAGCAATGACATTGTTGGCCAAGTCATGGACAGTGTGCACATTTGCTTATATGTAAGTTTACGAAAAATAGCCAGGGATAAAACTTTGTCCTTTTCAACTTAAATTGAAGCTGATTATTTGTGTGTTTGGTCTGCTTGCAGAGAAATAACCTGCCTGCTGTTCGACAATACCTGGAAACATTTGCCATAAACATTTACCTGAAGTTTCCACCATTGGTAATTAATTCACTTTACAATGTGTTCTCAAAAAAAAGTTTGTAATCAAACTCTAAATGGTTTCCTTGTATCACAGGTCAAGGAGCAGTTAGTTCCTATACTGAAAAATTATGACACTAAAGCTCAGGTTAATCATGTGCAAGATACACAATAGACGTTCTACCACTAAAATGAATATAAGCTTCTCAGTTTAATATATTGATAGATGTTGTCTTGTAAATATGCAGCAAGCTCTCTCGTCCTATGTCTTCATTGCAGCGAATGTCATCCTCCATGCCGAGAGGACAGCTCAGCAGACAAATCTGAGAGAGCTTCTTCCACCAATAATTCCGTTATTAACTTCTCATCACCACAGCTTACGTGGTTTCACTCAGGTTGGTCTTTATATAGATGTCATCTCTGTCTTCTTTTGGTAAACGTTGGCCTTCAATTGTATATCAATCTTGTTCCATTTTCTTTACGGGTTGTGCAGTTATTAGTGCATCGGGTGCTCTTCAGACTGTTTCCCCACTTGGAGTCAACATCCTCTCATACAATATCGTTGGAGAAACTTTCTTTTGAGAATTTGAAGTCTTACCTGGACAAGAATCCTGATTGCTCGAGGTTTGTGTTGTTTTACTCACTGAACTTAGTGGACAAAGCCATCTAGAAGGTTTTTTTTTTTTATTATTACACAACTTCAGCTGTAAATGTTTTTTCCCTGGTGTAGATTGCGATCATCAATGGAAGGATATCTTGATGCCTATGATCCCACCACTTCTGCCACTCCTGCTGGTGTTTTTGTCAATCGTGTTGAGGTGACGAATTTAAACATTTAAAATTGAATCATACAGCCAAGTTATCACATTATTAAAATTATTATATTTTGTGGTGGTGGTGCAGGAAAGTGAGTTCGAATGTGTTCCAACATGCCTCATGGATAACGTGATTTCTTTTCTGAATGTAAGCAAATAAAACAATTTCGAATATTTTCCTTTTGTTTGTGTGTTTGTCTCTGTCTTATCTTGAAGTACTGCTTGCAGGATGTTAAGGAAGATCTCCGTGCTTCCATGGCAAAGGACATTGTTACCATTAAGAACGAAGGCTTCAAGATCGAAGAAGAGCCTAACCGTCGGTTGATCACTTCCACATCAGATGAAGAAAGGCTTTCTGAACCATCTTCATTGGACTTCCAGAAGAAGATCACTTTGTCTAAACATGAGAAGCAAGATGCTAGTTCAACATCAGTGCTCCAAAACGGAGAAACTTACAAGCGGCTCTTTGGTATGCAACTTTTCTCTATTTAAGATTATGTACAGCCTCTCTGGAACATATACCAACACGGGTATTAACCTTTCAGAAATGGAGAAAGAAGACGAGCTTGTGAGTCAGCTCTTACGATCTAGAAGCATGGAGGTGGAGAGGTTGAAATCTGGCCGACAGAGTTTGATCCTTGTGGCTTCGTTGGTTGATCGTATTCCTAATCTTGCTGGATTAGCCCGGACATGCGAGGTATAAGGAAGAGAACAGAAGTTTGTACTTCTTTGTGTCTATTGTGTTAACAAAGAGCCTCTCTCCGCATAATGTGCAGATATTTAAAGCCTCAGGTCTTGTCGTTGGAGATGCAAGCATAATACATGACAAACAATTCCAACTAATCAGGTAAGGTTTTATATATTGAGTGAAGTCCTCTTGTATAACGAAAATCTCTGTATATTTTAAAGACAGCACTAGTTCATGCTCTTGTTGGATCTGCCTAAAACACATGGACTTAACACATATAGTTTGCAGCTCAACTAGCTATAACATCCCTGCTGAGTTAACATATTAGTTATAACCTTAGGCTATTTATAAGAATTTTTTATACTTCCCTTTTTTTTGCAGCGTGACTGCTGAGAAATGGGTTCCAATTGTTGAAGTCCCGGTGAACAGTTTAAAACTGTTCTTGGAGAAAAAGAAAAGAGAAGGGTTCTCAATCTTGGGACTGGAGCAGACAGCTAACAGTGTTTCTCTAGACAAATATCAGTTCCCAAAGAAGACTGTAAGTTGTTCTTTTGTTCTCTCTCATTTCCTCCATGGAAGTAAACGAATCTTGTTGATGATCAGTGTTGTTGCTGTTTGTAAAAGGTGTTGGTGCTGGGTCGGGAAAAGGAAGGGATACCTGTGGATATAATCCATGTACTGGACGCTTGTGTGGAGATCCCACAACTAGGAGTTGTTAGGTCCCTCAACGTCCACGTCAGCGGCGCCATTGCTCTCTGGGAATACACTCGCCAACAACGCATTCAATAGTGTTTTACCTTCCCTCTCATCATTTTTGCCTAAACACTATTTTCTTATAGCATTTAAACGTCATAACCAACTTTTTTTTTACATGAATAGAGATGTTTATGGCATTTCAATCTCTGGTTACACCATTTTCAAAAAAATTCCTAACTCATCTGCACTTCTCTCTGTGACAGACTGACAGTTTGACACATGTTATTCGTTTTTAATTATGATCTTTGAATATCTGCAGACTGTAGCATATTGAAGTTTCAAATTAAAGACTGTAACAGTGACTTTAAACAACAGTACTCACACATGAAAACATGTAAAAGTTTTTATATTAAATGTGGTTACGGCCCTGTGATGGTGATAGCAAATTAGCGACATTACCCGACCAGAACACACCCGGCCCGCAAAGGCCCAGTTTAAAAGGTTATTACGGTCAACTTTTTTCCTTTCTTTTCGTGTTTCAAACATTTAAATTTCCACTCACGTGGACCCCACAAGACAAAATTCGAAAAACCTCGCAAGCGCGAGATTCAAAAACTTAAATTAAAAATTTAAATACACGCTAATCAATGGAAACTGAGACACACGCGCCTCACACTCTCTCCCCCACTCTGCCAAATACTACTCTGGGCTCCGTGTAAGACATATCAACTCTCTCCACTACCTCCTCAGAGAGATTTTTTTTCTCCATCATTTTCTCGGGAAACCTAACGGAAAAAACTGAATCCCATTTCTATCTCCATGGCGTCTCACTCCTTTCGCTCTCCTCCACCTCCACCTTCCTCGTGAAAGCTTTCAGTGTATGCTTCTTCCTCTATTATCCGCTTTAATTTGTTGCTTTCGCTTCCTCTCTCGATTCTACTCTCGTACTTCCCTGAGAATGTAGCGAATCCTAGATTGATTGATTCTTCTTCGTTTAGGAATGTTTAAGCTCGACTAGCTGTTATCTATAGTAGTTCTTTCCAAATTTAACACTACACCGAATCTATTTTAGGGAAAATCAGGATCTGCTCGGCGTTATTGTCTCACGAAAATGATATGATTCGACTAATCCTTCATTGTATTGATGATGCGAGGATCTTCGTTACTCATATTCACCAAATCACTCACTTACATGTTTTCTTCTCGCAGGTGTTGAGATTCAACTAGCAGATCTTAGAGATTTTCAAAACCTAATGCGCAATGAAGACGACGAACAACATGCAGGCGAAAGGGAGAGGAGGAGGAAACATGAAGGCAGCGAATCCCCAACAAGTTATCTTCGAGCTGAAGAAGAAAGTCGTCACAGCCTTAAACAAGCTCGCGGATAGAGATACACACCAGAGAGGAGTCGATGAGCTTGAGAACGTCGTCGAGCATCTTGCAGCAGATAAGATCTCTTGCTTCCTCTCGTGTATACTCGATACCGATTCTGAGCAGAAGAGC
>JABAYD010002080.1:0-11652 GCA_014822095.1 Diplotaxis tenuifolia
TTTAAATGAGCTAATTTTGGAATTAAATTTAAAAAATATATCAAAAAGATTTTGTTAGATTTTTTAAAACAAATTTGCATTTGTAGTTCAAATAAAAAATAAGATATTAAAAGATATTATTATTAAACTATGTAAGATATGATAAATTTTGTTAATGAATGGTCTATTGAAAAATAAATCACACATGAAGTGAAATCGTGACTTCTATTTTAATATATAAGATATATCATATTTAAATATAAAACAAAATTATGTAAAATACAAAATTTTTATAATAATGTTTTGTAAATATTTTTTTTAAAAAATAAAAATTTATAAAATTCTAATTATTAACCACACAACATTATTATAAATTTTGATAATATTTAACACTAAATATATTTATTAGTTTAAATTGTATATACATTATAAACATTATAATATAAAAATAAAACCGCACGGTTGTGCAGGTCGAGATCTAGTAAATATTAAAAGAGTACAAATCCTAAACACACAATGTTTAGGTAATATAGCCGTCTATACTAATGGGCCAGGCGCCTAAGTCTTGATCAATGATAATGGTCCATCCACCAAATAGTTCATAACACTCTCATTGGATGTTATAACCATTAAAACTTTGTAATACGTTTTGGATGTTGCCTCATTAAAATTTTTTCAGGAAAAACCCAATGAAAAAAAATCCGAGTAAAACCATGGATAAGAAAAAAAGATTACAACACGTATTACTCCTCCTGATTTGAACCTCACTGATAGTCTTTCATCTTGAATGAATTTGAACTTCTTGGACCTTTATGCCCAATCCGTGGGTGAAGAGAACTCGGGCAAGATGTACTTCTATCGACCACTTCATACTCTGGTCAGACACGTCGAGTCTTGACCAAATCATACTCGTTGACACTTATTATACTATGATCGGATGGACCTCGACCACATGCGTCTACGGCTTGCTCCATGATAGTTGATCTTCCTTTACCATCGAACAAAACACATTCTGATTGACCCATGATGAACTATGGACCTCTAAACCTGCGGCCAAACACCACTCACGGATCCTCTCATGTCTCAGGTCAAACCATGACGCTGTTGCGATGATATGGCTCAGGCTTAATGCTGCAAGGTATTGCAGTTCCATCGTATGTAAAATAATTTGTATCAAGAAAACCAAATAACTTTTCGTTTTGGGTTGGTTAGTTATAAAATAAACACAAGGAATTTCGAATTTCTTTTATAAGGATACATGGACTGATTTGAATCGTTCTTATATAATTCTTTTACTAAGTATCTATCATACTATATGCAGCTGTCTTGTTTCAGTCCATTTTTTGTTCAGTTTTATACAATGCTGTTCATGAGAACTTCTTTTCTCATCTTTGAGCTCAATACCTTCTGGTACCTTTATCATTATCCAGTTAACCATATGCAACTTACTACATCCTTTATATGTTAATTTAATTTATTTCTTATGACCATAACTTATCAATTTCGAAAATATGTAGTAGCATTCACCACGGTTTCTATTCCTGGTCTCTGTGAGATTCCTTGTGTAACAAGCCATGGTTGAATGCTGCAAGTAGAAACATGAACAACTTAGACCACGTGATCATGTTCTACATCTCACGATTTTCTTTCTCACAAGACCCATTTATATCCACAGGTTTATATCATAGGCCATCCTTATTATTTGGCCAAACACGCCTCTCTTCTTTTAATTATTTAACCTTACGTTTCCATTTTAATCATTTCTGATCTATGAGTGCATTCTAATATTGACGTGGATTCATGATCCTCGCTTTTATATCTATAACTTCAAGTGCTACCTTATATATGTAAATACGTCATTGGTGTCGACACTCTTTCTACGTTCCATTATGTTCTAGACATGATATAATCGATTGAGATTTCATTATAATCAGGACCACTTAATACTTTGCAGCTTGGCGTCCCAAGCCACATTGTATGGTACTTGTACCTTAGAGCCGACCGGTCTTATCTCCATGCCTGGTATGGTTTCCTTTGACCTCGGATTTGTTATCATCCTATGCACCTTTCTCTTTTCTTTCCGAGGATTCGTATCTTTGGAACTTATTGGTCTACCTTGTCTAGACTCTATAGCAGCTTGACTGTGTCTCACTTGTACATCAAATTCGTTGGTGCTAAGCTGGTTTATATATGACTTAATCATTCTTTTCTTTTGTTTTCTTTTCTTTTGTTTTGTTTTCTTTTCTTTTTCGGCTCAGCAAATGAGTCTGACATTTGATTAGCTAGCTTTTGTAAATATCTTATCTTTTGTATTTATCTTTGGACGTCTTATTTCACTTTCTTTAGTCCGAGGATCTTTCCAAGACAATAATGGTTGATTTCATTCTATTTCTCTTATTCTTTCTCTTTTACCAGCTAACTATTTTCTCCCCCTGATGTTGGATAGTCGAATTCATTCAACCTGAAATCCGTGTACCTGGCCGCAAACTAATCAACCATATTTGGTTGATTTCATTCTATTTCCCTTATTCTTTTACTCTTTTACCAGCTAACTATTTTCTCCCCCTGATGTTGGATAGTCGAATTCATTCAACCTGAAATCCGTGTACCTGGCCACAAACTAATCACCCATATTTGGCTCAAGGTACTTAATGATTGTGGGAGATTCGTATCCAACATATATTTCCGTCTTCTTCTGAGGATTCATCTTAGACGACACATATGTTTGTGGTGGGTTATCCAAAATGTCTTAAGATGGTATATGTCTGGCTCATGACCCGTAATCAATCTGAGATGGGAATATCTATGCTCACTTATATGGCCTGAGATGGGAATATCTATGCTCACTAGATGGCCTGATGCGATTAACTCAGATACATGTTAATTTCGTGTGTCCCCAAGCTTTAGGTTGGGAGTTTTAGACCTTATAGGTAATGGTCTATATAGCTTATGGTCCCAAGCCAAGCCGTGTATAGTATGGAAATGGTCCACGGATTTGTTCTCATTGCCCCCTTATGGACATACTATATTCTTTAAACGCTTGGGACATTATGGTCTAATGAGTTTCCCTTGTGTACATGTTATACACGTGAGATCCTATGAGATAACTCTGTGTGCCCTTTTCAATATCAATCTTTGCATCATGTTTAGACCAGGATGACCAATCTGGTTATGCCATAAAGTGAAAACATTTCGTGGATAAACTCTTCTGGTTACCATGACTTTTGCCTCTATCATACTGATCTTGGCATAGTAAAAATCAGTATAGAATGCAGGTATAGTCTTAACCACTTTAAAAAAAAAAAAATTAAAAGAAATTTTGTTTCATTTGCCCATTATTTATATATGGAAACCACTCTTATATCTTATATCTTATAAACTCAATGGGCTTCTATGGGCGAATATAGAGCATTAGATTCTCTAGCCTGCGTGCCTTTTAGGCAAAAATGTACTTAGCCTCTTTAGGCCGCAATGTACTTAACATGGTTAGGCGCTAATGTACTTAGCCTAGTCGTAGCCCTTTATGCAATTCTATACTGGTCATAGGCTCTTATCTGACTAGCTATACCCGCAACATTGCCTTATATATTGGCGTTTTTCGTAGTCATATCTAAAATCATTCATTCATCTTATAAAGTTCTTAAATCAGACAAAGAAATAGCAATAGAAATAAATTCGAGGAAATCATAAAGACAAAGAACACATAAAGCAAAGCAAACACAGAAATCAAAATCAACATTATTCTTGTAAACAATAAGATATTTCATATTCCATAAGTTCATTCTTTTATCATGGTCAAAGTTACCATCGCCATCATGGACCAATGGCTTCTGGATTCTTCCCTTTATGACTCTCTTTATAGAGGTAAACAAGATATATAGGAGTCCTACATGTTTTAGCCCAATGATTCCCCATACCATATCTATAACACACTGACTTGGTCGAGGGTGGTGGCTTAGAAATGCCACGGCCTCCTCTCCTTTGACCACAGCCAAAACTCAGTCCACGACCACGGTTATAGTGGTTCCGTTGTCCACAGCCGTATGAGGTAGAGTGGCCACGCCCACATCCTTTCCATCCACCATGGCCACGGGCGTATGGTTTATCATGATGGACTTGGATGCTCTCTTTAGATTCTTTCTTTTTCTCTGCAGCCTTATTGGCTTCAGGTAATGGGGTTGATCCAGGTTATTTTCTCACCACATTGTAATGGGCTGAGTTATATTCTTCCACGGACTGAAGGTCCTGGAATCTGAGATTCCTCCACTCATATATATAGTCTTTGGCAATTAAACCGTTCTTTGGTGATCATATCTTGATTTTAACTATGTCCAAGAGGATTCTCAATAGTTAGATACTGGTCTTTGAGGCTCTTAATATGATGATGGCTGATAATTAATATTGCCATGTATCAATCTTTCTTATTTGGCATTATCGTCTTCCGTGATTCATTCACCAATTCCTTTTGACTTTAGGATATCCTCAGTATCCAGTGTCTATTTCAAATAATTATATTCTGTGAGATTTATGGCAGTAAGATCCATGTTAATTTTTGACATCTCAAATCATATATCAATCAATTTAGATCTCATAAAATATTTAACATGCGGCCATAAACAAGAAATGCTATCAAGTCAATACATTTCTAATAAGAAACAAGCCACCGGACAAAGGTGATATAATGCAATAAGGCCACATGGCCAAAGTGATATATAATGCATAATAAGTCACACATATTTATCAAGTAAGGGTATTGACCAAACAAGCGATTTTTATATGTTTTCATGCGGCCATATGGTTATAATGCAATAGCATACTGATTCTATGTACATGAGTGGAATTATGGAACCTCAATTTAAAATAATCAGATCATGCACATAATATAAACATGTTGATCGGGATGATATATGATGCAAACATTACTGGCCACACGGCCAAGTAGATATAATGCACTCAATCTTAGCAATCGGATTCTATATGTGCAAGAGTAATATTAAAACATTCAATCAAGGTTTAGCAATTAATCAATCAGCTTATGATCAATCCTAATATTGCAAGTTAAGCTGCACGGCCAATGGTATGAACAATCTTATCAAACGGTTTTTATATGTTCATAATGCAGTTGTTTTATACACCTTTGCAAAACGGTTTTTAAGTGATTATGAAAATATGAAATCTCAAAGCAAACAATTAATTCAAATAACCAAATTTCAGTGTGAGATTAATCAATCCTAGCAATTGGTTCTATTAATTTCATATTTAATCATTCAATCATAAACAATCAAATTCGGGTTTCATTATTCAAGTGTGATATAAAACAGTAAGCAATCGGATTATCAATCAAATTCAGATTCAAGATAGTTAACCTCATAAACATTCAAGATCAAAAAATACGAAATTTATTCAAGTAATCAATCATATTTAAGATTTTGGGGATTTGGTCGATTTCTTGCATAATCATGTAATATACATGTATTTTCGATTTGATCATTAGATCAAAGGATTTTGAGATTCAAAACCATTAAGGTTTTGATTTTAATTGATAAACAATCTTAGGATATCGAACTTGAGGTTATGAGCTTCGATTTACTCATTGGGAGGGTTTGATCTATTGTCTTAGGGTTTAATTAGGGTTTTGCAAAATTTTAATTATCTCAATTTATATCAAACAGTTCTGAATTCGATTTTGGGTTATCTTTAGGTTTTTTTTTTAACTTACTTCAAGTAGGGTTGAAAAAGAACCGCGAGCTGGTATGTGCCGGATCATGAAGAACAGTCGGGATTATCAGTCGGCTCGTCAGACCGTGCATGCTTCTCGGATCACTATCGGATCGTCTGTCTTTAACCTCAGATTTGTTGAATGGACCACCAAATAGAGCAAATCGCGAACTGATTGAAGCTGAGATGAGCTTGAACTCCTTGTTGATTTTAGATTTTAATTCCCTCGGCTCATGAAACAACACGAGGATCATTAGGTAAGATGAAAGCCATAAGCTAACAAAATAACATGAATCAACTAAGGTATGATAAACTTATCTTGTACATGAGTTAAGTTCGGTTAGAAAAAACCTTGTTGAAATCGGATTTGGTTTCCAAAGTAAGTTTGGCGTGCACTGTATATGTGCATAAAGAGCGCGTTGGTTGTCAGATCGACAAGCTCTTTGCACTGATGGATTCGTCTTGGCGAAGGTTTCGATTTGATATGTTCATTGTTTTCTGTATCCTCACGGTTTAAGAGAACGGTCTCTTTGAAGTTCTGAGGCCAGATTCCTTTGTGTTTAGGGTTTGATGATTTTTGGCTGAGTTGAAGAATATTCTGTGGGGGCTTCGGACTACAGACTATTGTGCTGATAACGTGTTGTGAAACTAATGGGAAAATAGGTGTGTTTTATTCATAACATAAAGTATCCTTATATAAGAAATTACAAAATAGAAATATAAAAAAGTATAATTCCTAAAGACACAAGATTTAGATAATATAGCTGCGTATACTAATTGGCTAGGCGCTTAAGTCTTGATCAGTGGTTATAGCCCATCTACCAAATAGTTCATAACAGATTGGTCATTTATTTTTTTTTCGTGTTACATGGTTATTATGGGTATGGATAAAGTAAATTAATTCTTTGTTTACTTGTCACAAAATAATAATTGTTACGATGAGTAAAAAGGAATGACAAGCCATGGATATATGTCATGGTAAGTAATTAGTGTTGAAATTATGAAAAGTAAAATAGGGAAGAAAAAAATCTAATTAAATTGTTGAAAAGAAGGTTAATTATTTTGTACTTCGCTTTTAATAAGATAAAAGATAAAGAACATCTGATTTGATCATTTATTTTGTTTACTTGTTACATATGGGTACGATAATTAATGATTTGTTTACTTGTCACAAAACTAATAGTAGTTACGATGAGTAAAATATTGTTTACTTGTCACAAAACTAATACTTCCTTTGTTTCAATATAATACATATTTTAGCAAAATATTTTGTTACAAAATGATCCATATTTCACATTTTCAATGCAAATAATAAGTATAAATTGTAAGTTTCTATGATATTAATTGTGTTTATTGAATTTCAATTTGTTAAAAATTATAGGAAATAGCTAATTACAAATAACAAGACATTTATTAACACATTTTCTTAATATGTGTGAAAACTCTAAAAAATGGATCATATTAAAATAGAGGGAGTAGTAGTTACGATGAGTAATTAATGATGAAATTATGAAAAATAAAAAAAGGGAAGATAAAAATGTAATGAAATTGTTGAAAGGAATATTAATTCTATTTTGTATTTCAGTTTTAATAAGATAGATAGATGATTTAGTAATAACTAGGATTGCTCATCATATCAATATAGAAGAAACAAAAAAAATGTCATATCCCAAATGATCCGTTAGTTAAGATAAATTTTCTACTGTTTTCATACATATCTCTATTAATAAATATACTCTTTCCATTTTATATTATAAGTAATTTTAACAAAAATTGTTTCATAATATAAGTCGTTTTTTTTTTTTTTTTTTTTTCACCGGACGCTGGGGGAGCCCGGATGTTAAATTTTGCCCCCAGTGGCCAGTGGGAATCGAACCCGGGACCGTATTGAGTATATAAGTCGTTTTTTAACCCTTCAATCAACTTTAATATTTATTGGATATATATTGTGTGATCATTTAAATTGTGTATAGTTGGTTGAAGTTATATGCTCCTGTTATTTTCTTAAAGGTATCAATATTTTAAAACAAATCTTGTTATACAAAGAGTGTCATTTTAGAATTTTAAAATTATACTTACTTTGAGCTTAATATTAATTTTAAATTTCATTAACTTATAAATAATATTATTTATCTCAAATATTATTGCTAAATAGATGTAATTAATAAAAACTTAAATACATCTCATTAATTTTTTAATTATGTGAAAAATGTCAAATTGACATTTAAAAAAAAACAAAGAGAATATTAAATAAAAATCCTTATGTATTTAAGAGATTTGATGTTTAAGTTTTTCCGCACATATTTAAAAAGATACACTTTTTCGTTATTACTTTTTGGTTTATCAATTTTCCACCATTCATAATTTTACCTTTAATTTGTGTTTTTATTTTAAAGATAAATAACTTAATTATGTCATGTAACATCAATGTTTCCTATACAATATAAAAATTAAAACATCATACATTTGTATATGGAGAAGGTACTTTCTAACAAGTAACCACTTTTTAATGTTGGTAAATTAAACTAAAACTATCTACAATTTGTAAAAGAACAAGTATTACATTACTATTATAAATGCATTAAAAAAATTACAACTATCAGTTTCCAATAATTATAAACCTATACTCCATTCGTTTCATATTAAGTGTCGTTATAGAGAAAATGTTTCGTTACAAAATAAGTGTAGTTTTTATTTTTCAAATGCAAAATTTATTGGTTTTATTCTGCAGTCTATTTTTCTATTGGTTAATATATGGTTAAGTGTACATGTAATTGTATTTTTATATAGAAAATATGTAAAATTAATTGTTTTATTAATCCGTGTGTGAAAATCTAAAGTGACACTTATAATTATAATGAAACAGAAGAGGTAATAGTTAACTCAATTAATTTTTGTAAAGTTTACAATTTTTGCACAGAAAACATAAAACATCAATCTTTACAAAACATTTTTTTCTAAAACATTTGTCTTAGTAGGACCAGTGAGTATAATTAAAATACGTTTTCCAATACTTCGTGTTTCTAAGCATTTTAGTTGCAGTTATACCTCATGCCCTTGTTGAATTTTATGCATGAAATGTTGTGCAGATTTCTACTTATGTGTCTAGCCATTACAAAGCGTATCTGAAACCCTAAATACAAGTTTTTACTTCTATGATCAGCTGGGGAAAAGGAGTGCTCTAGCTATCCATCTCCAGTTACTTGATATGATTCTAGGTTTTCTCCAATTAATCGCAACAGCCGAATCATTTTGGGTTTACACATAAATGTGTATGCATATAAACGCAACAACAGGGGGCCAGTTGATTGTTCGCACGAAGCCCATCTTGTAACTTTAATTTTTGTTTTTAGAATAAGTTTTTTTTTTTTTTGAAAAAGTGTTTTTAGAATAAGTTAACACACGGATATAAAAAGTGAGGCATAGACGTTAAAATCACGAAACTCGGCGGTAATTTCTTGGAGGTAAAAGTTAAAGCAAGAGGTCACCGTCACGGGAATCCAGAGAATGGCTTTGTAGAGTTTCCATGCTAAAATGTGGTGTGTGGTGGAAGGTAGGTCTAGTAGGAGGACTAGTGGAAAAGTGCTACTTTCCTCGAGATGAGTCTACTTAATCCCATTTACTTATTCTTTAATTCTTTTAATTAATTAGAGGATATCTCAAACTTATGAAAAAAACTAAGACTAATTTTCAATAAAAAAATGCAATTCACAGATAAACTTTTTCTTCCAATGTGGAAATGGCCTATATCCATGTAGATGTTCAGGAACAGTATAATTTAGTTTCGCACAACAAGTGAATCGAACCCGAAACGCTTTACCTTCCCTTTTTTTTTCTTACCAATGGACCACACTGTCCCAAACATAGTAAACTAATAATAAATTGACTGATCCCAGTAATGAACTCAATAGGTTTAATTCCTATGTAGTATGTACAATGGAGATGGTGTGCATGTATATAGAGAGGTATAGGCTGGCGTTTAAGATTTTGGTTTAAAGTGGCTGCAATAGCGCTAATTTTTGGAATGCTATACGATTTGAATGTTCATTTTATTTATCAGCCTATATGTGGTCAGGTAACACTTCAATTGAATGGTCTGGTTCAGTTTTGATGTTTTCGTAGTCACAAGTCTATGATTCATCTAACACAATGACAATATAATGTTGTCAATTCTCTCTCTTCTATTGCTATAATCCAACGCTAATTAAGTTTCTCTATGACGGTACAGAAGTAATTATAGTTTAATCGATAATGTTGTCATATGCATGCAAGTAGAATAATTTAACTGGCGAGCATCTACGAGGGTTGGCTACATTTTATTTTTAGAAGTTCAATTTTTTTTCAAAATGAAGAAAAAAAGTAACATTAATTTCAATGATTTGCTTCAATTCTTTCTTCTAAAAAGAATATGTCAGCATATTACACCTTCCCATTTATAATTAATTATTAATAAACTTCATGCTTTTTCATATTTACTAATTTTATCTAACTATTTTCTTTAACAATAATCCAACATAATTTATTTTATATAAACTAAAATGTATCATTAATAAAAATATTACATAACATGAATAAATAAATACAAAATATCATAATTCATAAAAATACACCATATATAGTTTTTCAATAAGTGATTAACATAAGTGTTTAGAAGTAAAAAATGAACGTATTTATCCTTGCTTCTTTTTAATTGAATGAAAAGTTCTTAAAATGAATAAATATATATTCTCTTCGATAAACATCTGATTAAATGGAAAATAGTTAATATTTCAAAATTAATCGGATAATACCAATGTATATAATATATTTTGGCAAAAGATAAAAATATGTAAAAGTTAAAGACTAGTTTACAAGTTTAAAAATTATCTCCAAAAATGGAAAATATGCACAAAAGATCTTCAAATTTGAGGTAACATTGGTCACATTTAATCAACAAAGCAAGTAGAGTTAAGACAAATCTTATTTCAAAATGAAACAAAAGTTTAAAATAAGTAGTGTTGGAGAATGGAGTCTTACATTTGATATGTGTGGAAGACGTACACATAATAATTAATTACAAATCTCACTGCCTCTGTTCGATCTACTCCTTGGTAGTCGAATAGCCCCTCGCACTGGATCGACCTTAGTCGTCTGAGTGTCCAGTCCAACAGTGTAGCCTCATATTCTCTTTCCCGTGGATCCTTCTCCACCACGCAATCATCACGTAATCATCCGGTGTAGATCCCTTTCGATTGATTTTCGTTCCTCCACGTCCACTCTGTCACCACAATTCAGTTGTACTAGGATGGGCTGATCTGGATGATGTCATCGTAACTCTACCAGCTTTGTAACGGTGGGCTATAGGAACCTATCACGGTGGTGCTTAGCTTCCTTGTTTAAGATTATCGGCTCGAGATCATTGTCTTGAGTTCTGGTTCAATCTCCTCCTTGAGATCAAGCCTGAGACACATAACCTCTGCTATGGGCTCGCTACGAATCGGATCATCTTCCCACCGTGACGTGAAAGGGAAGGGGATATTGTTTGATGACGACGATGATGAAGCTTCAATCCAATTACTGGATCATGATGAACCGGTACACGATTGTCCAAGAAACCGCAAAAAACCGCATTACGAGCATGGTTCGACCGAACCATTTTAACGTACGATGGGCCGAACCAGCCGGTTCAGCTTGCTGTACGACGAACCGGTATGACCCGGACCAGCTCGCCGTGCGGCGAGCTGGTTAGGGCAAACCAGCTCGCCGTCCGGCGAGCTGAACCGGCCGGTTCGGTTCGCCGTACGTCGAGCCGTCTGTCCGTCCCGAGCCTCCTTCCGCGCATTCCCGACCTAAAACGTCCGTCCTTTGATTCCAACCGTCCTCCGGACCGTGGTCGAAAGATCTCTCGTTTCATCTCGATCCATTCTACCAATCGAGTTTTACGATAAAAACCGTAAAATCTCGTTTTCTCATAAA
>JABAYD010002086.1:0-20873 GCA_014822095.1 Diplotaxis tenuifolia
CACTTACCTTTTCGGGAGCACATCTTGAGAGAACTCTAGAGTTAAGCGTGCTTGAGTTGGAGTATTCAAAGAATGGGTGACCTATTGGGAAGTGATTTGCGATACCGTGTAAAAGTATGGGTGACCTATCGGGAAGTGATTTTCGATATCGTGTAAGTGAGACTAAAGCATGAAAAAAGGTTATGTGGTGATTGCAGGGTCAGTAAACATGACTCTAGAGCCTTGTAAAATTAATGGACCAGCCGTTGGAATGGTATGGAGCCCATGGGACGAGAGAGCGGGCATGGGTGGCCCATTAGCCGTGGGCGATCGGGGCGTAGGTCAATTGGTGACCCAAAAAAAGTTGACTTTTTTTGTGACAACCTATCCACTGAAAGCTCATAGCGCTGCAGAGCATCGACCGTAACCCCTGCCATGTGAGCTCTCACTCACTCCCCCATGTAGGTTATTGATGCTCTTGGCGTCCCTCGAACCCAAGACCTCACCCGTTAACAACCCTTCCAATGAATAAGATGTCACCAAATTTTTTTTTTTTTGTGACAATCTGTCCACTGGAAGCTCACAGCGCTACAGCGCATCGACCCTAACCCCTCCCATGTGAGCCTTCACTGACTCTTCCATGTAGGTTATTGATGCGCTTGGACGCTACTCGAACCCAAGATCTCACCCTTTAACAACTCTTCCACTGAACAAGCTGTCACCAATTGATTTGCAGGTCAATTAGTGGCAACTTGTTCAGTGGAAAGGTTGTTAAAGGGTGAGGTCTTGGGTTCGAGTAGCGCCAAGCGCATCAATAACCTACATGGAGGAGTCAGTGAGGGCTCACATGGGAGAGGTTAGGATCGATGCGCTGCAGCGCTGTAAACTTCCAGTGGACAGGTTGTCACACATAGAGTGTATGATGAACCATTAAGTCTGCAAGAAGCATTACGGGACAAACGATGGACGCTAGATTGTGTAGATAAGATTGACTCAATATACAAGAATGAGACATGGATTTTAGTTGACAAGCCACAAAGAGCTAAAGTGATTGGTCTCAAGTGGATCTTCAAAATTAAAAAAAAAACGCTGATGGAAGTTATTCATAAAAAGAAAAAATGGATAACTAAAGTCTATTACATTTAGAATTAAGTTAAGTTTCCTAGATCAATGTGTAATAAGAAAAGTTAAAGATATCTATTATCTATATAAGGAGATTTAAGCGATCTCATAAGAAAGAAATAAAAGGTAGAAAGTAAGCGATCTCATAAGAAAGAAATAAAAAGTAGAAAGAAATCAAACGAAGAAACCCTTTATATATTCTCTTGCAAACACACACAAACACGTACATTCGATTCTGAGACTTTAATTTTACAGCAAAACCAGATCAAATCTAGCCAACAAATCGACCGACTTGGTCGGGTAAGAAAGCACCGGTGCAACACCACATCTGCAAATGAATCATCGATGTTAACGCTGGAGCTTAACGTATCCGCTTTCTCCCCACTTTGATCCCCATGAGTTACGAATTATCCAGGTATCTTCACCACTTGATGATCCATATCCCACGACTACCACACCATGGTCCAAAAATATTCCACATGTTATAATTTATAAAACTAAAACTTCACTTACAAAGATGTCTCCTATAACAGAATAATAATCAGTCCACTTCAACTGAGTCAAATTTTTATTATTCAAAGGATACGAGAAACAATGCGATCGAGCATATATCAGTTTACTTCTTAAATATTTACATGAAATTCAAATAAAACCCATAAAGTATTAAAAGCTAACGAGCATGATCCAATCTTGAAGTGTCTAAAGACACAAAGACTTGAATCTTGAACACTTCGGATGAAAAGCTGAAAACAATACGGTTCCTTTATTCGTTACGTCTCTCCTCAAGCGCTGCTCACAAGCACGTTAGTAGCCTTCGTGGTTGCAGTCGCTGGGCCTCTGATCAAAGCTTTTACGCTTAACGGACTATTCGCCTTCTGTCCAAACCAAAATTCCATAAACGAATTAGTCAAAATAACAAAACAAAAGGTTTTTAACACATAAGAGAGAACAAGAAACTAACCATTCTACAAGTACCAGCCTTCAAATCACAAACAGGGTATGACTGAGGGCAGCAGCTAGATCCATCCTCACAGCAAGTGGCCGACTCTAGCGGACAACATCCCCAGCTGTAGCATTTGCTATTGTATTCATAGAGACAACAGCAAGTGGACTTGGCTGGACAAGTGTAAGACTTGTCACAAACAACTGGTGCAGCTGGTGGTGGTTTTGGTGGGTTTGAGCTTGATGATTTGGTAGGGTAAGAAGCCATCATTGCCACACCACATTTCCCTGACGAAGCTTTGATGTTACGTTCGAGTTTAATGTATCCACTTTCTCCCCAGTTTGATCCCCATGAGTTTCGAATAATCCAGTAGTCTTGACCTTCTGAGGTTCCGTATCCCACGGCTACTACACCATGGTCCAATGCTGTTCCACATGTTCCTGTAAACACACCCTGAAATAAATACACCATGCCATTAGTAGAAAATCATTCAAAACTCGGTTCAAGCAGATAGTCAGTCGACTATATCAGCGAGAGTACACATTAAACAAAACAACAACAAATATATACTTCAACAATTGTAAATCAATTATTTTTTTTAGTATATTACCGATTTGTAAAGCTGGAAAGCTCGGCCACCAGCTTCAATGGCAACACTAATAGGTTGATTAGCAAGGGCTTTCTTCAATGAATTCTCGTTTTCAGGAACATCCTCATAACCATCGATGGTAACAACACGAGTGTTCTTCTGCAAGAAGACAATAAAACAGAACATAACTCATAAGTATTACCAAATTTTAATAACCATAAACTACTAAAAACATTAGCATTATGATCAAACCTTATCGGTATTGCATATGTTATCATCAGTGGCGGTATAAGGATAATCTTCCTCTGTATCAATACCACCATTGTCAATGATGAACTGAAAAGCATAGTCCATGAGACCACCACCACATCCACCATTGTAACTTGTGTCACAATCAACAAGTTCTTGCTCCGACAGAGATATCAACTCCCCTGTCTTGATCTGGTTTATTCCTTCAACCGCTCCAATCGCCGAAAACGCCCAACAACTTCCTATAAATCATTTACTTTCACAATTATTAACAGCGATCAAAACGCAAACACAGTTCAAGAAACAAGAAAAGGTCATACCACAGTTTCCTTGATCTTTGACCGGAACAACGGCGCCTTTGGCTCTCCAGTCAACTTCATCAGGCAACTTATCTCCAACGTTATACAGATACCTCTCTGTCTTCACCGAATCTCTATTCCTCTCCATCTTGCTCCTCAAGTAAATGGCTCGAAACTCTCCATTAGTCAGATCGGCGAACCGGGTCAACCCGAGTTCGTAACTCTGGTTCGGGACAGAGTTGTGCTCTCGCACGAACTTCAAGTTGTCCATGAAGATCTCGAACCGTTTATCCTTCTCACCTAGACCATTGTAGTTCTTGTGATTCTCCACAAGCCACCGCTCGAACATCTTTACATCCTCAGAGTTCCGATGATCCGCCTTCGCCGTGACGACGCCGAGAGAGGAGGAAAGTAGTAACACCGAGAGGGTCAAGAGGGCTAGGGTTGTAAATGTGATTGGAGTAGACATTTTCTTAGTTTTAGGTTATGTTTCAATGAGATTTGTGCAACAGTTGCGTCAGAGAATATATAGAGAAGTAAAGTTTTGTCTTCGAGAGGGATAGATGTGTTCTCCGTATTGGCTCTGACGTGTCATTACTTTTATATTATAAGATAGTTTAATCTAGAAAAGAGAAGAAAAAATATCACATCACATGGGGATAGAATTGGCTTCAGGAAATTTCGTTTAATTAAATATACTATATGGTAAGATTAAAGATAGTTTTTTTGTGGATTTTGGATTAAAGATAGTTGATAATTCATAATTAGATTCAACGGGGTTAGCCTTTTTCTTCTTGTTTATAGTTTATTTGTTTCATTTTTACATGAAGATACTAGATTTTATATCAAACCTTAACACATGGTATGTTTTCATAACCAAACTTTTCCAGCTTTAATTTCTGGGTGTTTCTTAGTATGGAATACCTAATTTGAACCTTTCACAGAGTAATTGCTTACAGACTCCACTAACCGTTCTAACCCCAATGAGTCTGACCCATATGTGGTACACGCACTTTGGAAATTATAAAGAAACACATTTTGTATAAGTATAAAATATTTAGAAATACAATTTTGAAGTCGAGGTCACATATGGTAGTATTATTATTGTAGGTTACACCAGCCGATGAAATTCAATTATTTTATTTGTTGCTTGCACCCTACAAACTCGTGTATGATAAATTCAACTCGGAAAGTATAACGGGGAACCCTTCCTTCCTAAGTCTTAGCTCATAAGATCTCTATTATGTAAACCCCGTTTCGTATAATATTGTTTAACCAAATGAAGCAAAATATATTCAAAAGTTTATGTATATGCGTCCTCCTATTGGTTACTATTATATTCATTAATACTACCATTCTTAGCTAAGTCACTCAGTGGCGGAGCCAGCCCAATATTTTACAGGGGTCATCAATCTTATAATCAATATTATTATAGGGGTGAAAGAACTAATTTTGCAATATTTCATATTAAAACAAAGCCCATTAGATATGGTTGAATGTTTAGTGTTTTACAAAAATGCAGTAGCGTCTCTTTGCATAATTTGAGAGATTCAAACTATATAGCTAATAAGAGCATCTCCAAAAGATACTTTATAACTTCAAATATGAAGTTTTAAGTTAACCAAAAAGGAATTCTAAAATTTCAAATTTGAAGTTTGAGTAATGAAACTTCAAATATAAAATATCACTACTCAAAACTTCAAATTTGAAACTTCATATGTTTATTTGCATTTTGGTCCTTATAATTACATATCATAAATATAATTCTTAAATATTTTGATGTCTATCATTTGAATCCTAAAAATAAATTTTTATCTCATAAATATTTCATAATTATTTCTATAGCTTAAACTATGCACATATTTTTTTATAGAAAACATCAAGTATAAGGACTAGATAACAATAATATTACAAAATTTAATGTGGTATTTTGTCTGTAATTTAATATTTAATTATATATTTGTCTTTATAATTTTATATTTTAGTCTAATATTTTATCAATTAATAATTCTGTAATATTTTTATATATGTATTAGTTCTTTATAAAAGTTTAATTAATTTAATTAGTTATGCCAAATATTAAGACTACAGTATAAATTACAAATAGTTTTAAAGTTTAGTTTGAAATTTTATTTTTAGAGCACAACACCTTAAAACTTCAAATATAGAATTTTGAAAATTCTAAAATAAAAAGTGTTTTTGGAAACGCTCTAAGTTATATGGTAAAACTCTAAATTATTTATACAATACTGCCTCGGTCTTATCTTTATTAACTACTAGGTAGTTATCCGCGCTTATGCGCGGAGTGAAATAACTAATTAGATTATTATTTTTTTCGGGTTTCAAATTTTTAGAATAAAAAATATTTATAAATTTCGGTTTGAATTTGATTTGGATTTGGTCGGATCGTAGCAGGTTCAATTCGATTTAGTATGCACATTTTAATTATGTTTTTTAACAAAAATACAAATATATACATAAATCTTCAAAATAAAACAATATAAAACATAAAAATTGATATTGTAAGACCAGATACTCAAATTTACATAAACAATATTCAAATTAAGTATAGGATGAAAAATGTATTTTCAGTATTCCAAACATTTTTTGTTATTTTTAGATATTCACTTGTGACTATTTGATAGTTGATATTTTGAATATTTATATATATGAAATTAAAAATAATTAATGTATTTAAATATATAATTGTGATGTGGATATTTTAGGTATCCAAAACATTTCAATTTGGATCAGATTCAGATCTTGTTATCCGAATATTAAAATTTTAGATTCATCTAAATACTTAATCAGTTTTAGTTTGTGATTACTATTACTTTTAAATCAAGTTTGGTTGAGTTTCCTGGATATATATAAGTATGTATATATATTTATTTACATGAACTTACTTTCTTTTACAAATATCATGAAAAATAAAATAAATGTAAAACAAATATATATATATATATATATATTGAACCATACTTTAAAAGTATCAGTAAAATTATTGGGCACAGTGTTAATATTGTTAGGCATGTTTCATAATTTATGTAGTATATAACTAACTATTTGCATTTTCTTATAATATTATTTAGTAAATATAATAAAAACACGATACTATAAAGAAAGTTATGGTAGCATAAAAACAATGTGATCTTTACTTGGAACATGCATTGTATTTTCAATTGATTTAGTGAATTTTTTTCTTTTTAGAGCTGTTCCAATCTTTGTTATTTTCTATTAATTTTGATTTTGTTTTAAATTATTGGTCTTATATGAAAACCTTGTAAAAGTAATAGTTAGTAAAATAAAGATTATTTGTTACTTAGGTACACATAAATTATTGGTCAATTTTGTGTATATTGTTTTTCACTCTTATTTTTTTTTAATTCATAATCAATCACAATTATTTGTTACTTCGGTACACATAAGCTTCAACTATAGTTAAGTTCAGAAACATACATGCAAAACTTTCAATTTTAAAACTATTATCATCCCAACGTTTTAGTTGATGCGAATTTTAATAATTTTGTATTTTTTTAACAATGATATTTTCGTAATTAAACGGAGATAACTTCAATTCACTAATGTATAAGTTACAAATGTATGAACTAAAAACAGATCAATTAAAAAATTATTGTTTAAACACATTAAATTATGAATTAAAAAAATCAATGTGTGAATGCATTGATTGTTAAATCATTGTTAGTCTGTCACGTGTCAACGCATTTATTACAATGATTTTCAAATAATATATAAGGGATTTCGAAGATTTTGAAAAGGTACGTCATCTAAATATTTTATACACTACTTGCTCAATAATTTAGAGGAAAAGTATAACTTCTCAATGTTCTTCCCAAGATTTATATATAATTATATGTCAAGTTTTATTTTAGAACCACATGGATCTTTTTATTCCGGGAAATCAAGCTTTAATTATCTTATTATGTTTTTGTTTAACCATAATAGTTCCAGTTATTATGTTTGGCCTCGAAGAAAATGTAGCTCTCATAAAGTTGAATCGTTCTTTTTGATGTTGTATAAGTCAAGAAGCGAGAAAGTTAGTTAGATAAGATCATAGATTCATAGGCAACGTGATAAATGGCCGGACAACGTGCAAGAAATTTATTTTAACTACCGTACCGACTTACGTAATGTTTATATAATTAAAGATAAACGATGACTCGCCTTAGCAAGACAAAAGGATCATCATTGATAATAAAGTACTGTTAGTTAAAAGAATTTTAAAATCCTTTATTATAGATTAGTCCCCAAATCGATTCCCTTGTCTACAAGACACACTAAAAAGGTGTAATTTTCTATCTTTTTGTCGTTTTCGTATAATCTTTCTTATTATCAACGCTTGCTTACGATACATGAGAGAGATAGAAGCCCAATTGAGTAATATTCTGACCCGGTGACATAGGTTGGTTTATTAATAGACGGCTTCTATTAACTAGGCCAATACATCTTTTGATGGCCTATAGTTAGTCCCTTCTATCATCATGGGCCATACTTCTTTCTGATGCCTCTTTGGTTCTATGTTCTAAGGGCAACATTATCCGTTGCTTCTTATTTTTTGTCCTTAGAATTTTTAATGTTTTTTTAGGATTAGAACATTTGTAAGGACTTTTTGAAAAAATAGTGATTATTGGTGGGACTTTTTGTTGGTCCTTAGATAATTTTTTTTTTGAAATAACTAGTAACATATATAATGGTTTTGACTATAGCTTAACCAACACCAAAAACAATACACAATTGCTATTACTTGAAATGCCGCTACACTCGATCCTCTCTTTCGTGCTTCTCAGCCTTCGTAGACACAGTGGCCCAGCCCTGTTTGTCTAGCTAGCATGATCTTGTCCGAATCCTTAGGATAACTAAGCTCACAGTTTTCAAAACAAATCTGGTTAGACAAAGGTCTCTTGTAATGAAACAAGAGTTCACGAGTGTAGTAAAAAGACTTACGTGTGGAGGAAATGCTCAAAGAGCCAAGCACGGAGTATCAAAACAGAGGAATCAGGTAGACTGCGTTGAGGCCGCCAAGTGTGAGGTTGCATCACTCCTAACCGCTGCAAAGCATATCACAATTGGTTACTTATTAATGTTGAATCATAATCATCTCAATACAAGGCTCCTAAACAACAACACAAACACACAAGATTTACAAACTTCAATCTCATTACCTCTCAATGTTTCTTCCTCCTTCACTCAAGCTGGTCTCAACTCTAAACAAGATAACGTAAGACAAAAATAAATGCTAACCATGGTAAGCAACAAGCCTCTTCTTCTCATCAGAGACGACGGCAACTCATTTATAAATCATCTAGATCACAAAACAAAGGACAGAGATGAAACACATACCTGGAGTAGATTCGATTGTGTATTGAACTCGGCTTTCCCCTACATACATGAATCAATCAATTAAAACGTCACAATCTAATAAAAAACCTATCTTTTTCGGAGAGATCGTTGACAGGAGAGATCATTGTGTAGATCCACTTTTAATTCTTCTAAATCATGAAACAGAGGACATAGACGGGAAACATACCTGGAGTAGATTCGATTCGCCGGAGAGGTTTTAGATCAAACGAAAGTTCGGAGTGGATTCTACAATCGCCGTCGCAAGGTCGAGAGGAGAGAGAACAAAGCTAAACCTTCGAGAGAATGAAACGCAACACTTCTCCTTTAATCGATGTCTCCAATTGTAGTCTCGACGTCTATCGTCGTGGAGAGTGAAACGGAGAAGAAACGTAGAGGGAGAGAATCACGAGAGAGAGAAAAGAGAATCTCATGATGCCACGTGCCTCTAAGGACAACACAAAACACTTCTTAGTTTAGATGAGTCCCAGCATTAAAGCAATTAAAATGATTTATTTTTAATCAAATATTACACAAGATATGGTTGAAGAACAACCGATAATCTTGCTCTAACTAAAATATTTAAATAACGATCGTATAAGAAGCACCAGCTAGTAGTTTTGTTTGTTTAATTTTTAAACTTATTCCTTACTAGTGTTTAATTTTAAGTAGAACTAGATTAAGACCCGCACGCCCGTGCGGATGCTTAAAAGAATTTATATTATTAAAAAACATTTATACATGATTGATTGTATATATTTTAACACTTATGATATTTAATATGGTTTTATAGTTTATATGCATCAATATTATTTGTTTTAAATTGTAATCTTGTTAGTTGTTTATATATATATATATATATATATATATATATATATATTTTGAAGTTATTAATATATATATATATGAGTTAGAATTTAAATGTATCATTTATTTAATAAAGCGCAAGTCGTCAAACCACTAAGATCCTGACACATGGTAATTTTATAAAATTAAAAAAGAAATATAAAAGATAATAGTTCTCTTGTTATTTTTTTCATTTCCTATTATTTAACAATTTCAACTACTTAAATTCCTATTTTTTTTCAACATTTTCATCCCACATTTTATAATCAAACTGTTTTTTTTTCTTTTTATACTTACCTTCTTCTCATATTTCCAAAGTTTTCAAATATCATAAATTTTAAACTTCTTAAACAATCAACAAAGTAAAGAATTTCTCGAACTTTTTTATTACTCTTCTTTTCTTGTCTATATTCTTACTTTTTTCTCAAACTCCACCATAGTTATCAGCAACAAAGTTAACAAATTTTTTTACTTCTCTTATCTATAAATTGATTACATATTTGTTTTGTAACTTACTTTTAAGAAAATTGGGTTATCTATTTGCTTTAGATGGATAATCTGCAGACACTTAAATATTAGTATTTAGGACGGCATATCATTATTAATTTGTCATGTTAAAATGCGAATACTATTAATTAACAAAAAAATACTTACAAAATAGTTTCAAGTATTATCCCAGTTCGTTACATTTAAGAAACACTACAAAATAGTTACAAATATATTTTCTCTTCAAAGATTAAATATATGTTTGCTACTTTAATAGTATGAAAAATAATATAAATGAAAGAAGAAGAAAAAGGGTAGCCACTAAAAATATACTAAGATTTGTGGACCATAAAAAATGACTAATGTGTTTCAATTGTGAAATGGTGAAAAAAGCTTTCAATGTGATTATTGTAGAACACGGGCACTATCTACAAATATTGCAATACATGAAAAAATAACACCATACAGTTACTTTTATTACAAATTTTTTTTTTAAATTAACATATTTTGAAGTTATTAATAAATATTATTTTTAGTTTTAATAGCTAAAAATTATTTGGTTAATTGCAATTAGATTTTTAAAGTTGTATTTATTTAAAAGGTTTACAATGAAGATTGTGCTATAAAAAGAGAAACTATCATAATCATAATTCCTTATACAGATTAGTTCCTTATAAATAGGTGGGTAGAATATTAATTTTATTAAATGTTAGTAAATGACAGATAAATCTAGTGGCATAGAAATGTAATTTTTGTGGAAAACTTAGGCTTAAGTACAAAATGTACTTCCTTTTTAATAGATTAGATACAACATTCCGAGCTTTTGTCATCTGAATATCTCCTCACAACATAAAGTTTTATTGCAAACAGCTTGCCAAGACTTCAAGATTCTTCTCAAATACATCTCAAAATCAATAGACATATAAAATAGTTTTTTTCTCTAACTGAGATTGTTTTGGCAAGTAGTCATCTAATAGGTCGTTTGCCTGGGTCCTTGAACGTGCAAAGCTTGTTCTATTAGATTCAAACAGAACGGTGTTCTGGTATTGTTGATGATTAATTACATGTCAATGGTAGTGGGGGGGGGGTGTTGTTCAGCTTAATCATTGTTCACGCTATTGGTCGTATGATACATGCATCGTCATGTTTCTTTCTGTCTTAACATATACATAAAGAGAACAACCAATAAAAGTACAATCCAAAGGAAAAAAATAGACTGGATAAAAGCTACATCCACATCGAAACAAAAAGAAACTTATACGAGAGTGGCAGTGATTGTTAGGAATGTGGGAATCAAATCATTTTATACTGCAAACGAATATTTATAACTTCTACACCGAATAGTGTGTTTTAACACAAAAACATATAGACAGAAACGAATGAGCTGGGAAAAACGTGTGGGAAAAGAGGGGAAAAAGGTATTTTTCGACCTGAACAATTTCACTCGTGCATTTTCATACCTGAATAAAGAGCCAGTGTGTTTTCATACTCAAACCGTAAAATTATTTAAAATTCCTACTCAAACTTTATAAATAACAAAATCCTACTTTGACTATCAAACCGGTAGTCAACCGTTAGAAAAAAGGTATTTTTCGATCTGAACAATTTCGATCGAGTCTTTTCAGATCTAAAAAAACAAGTGCAATTTTATATCCAACCCGTGAAATTATTTGAAATTTCTACCAAACTTTACAATACGAAACAAAATTATACTTTGACTAACACACGTTAATTTTGAATGTAAAAGTCAAAATGATGTCGTTTTATTATATAGAATTAAAATAATTAATAATCTTAAAAACCGTAATTCTTGTGGATCAAATCTTGGTCTCACTCAAACATCAAAGGAAACATATACCACTAAGCTACTGCAACTATATTGGTAATATAACAGATTATTAATGACTTTAATACTTTTATGATCTTTTGAAATATATTAATAACTAATAACTTTAATGTTTTATTTTAACATTTTTGGTATATTGTTAAAACATTAAATTTTATAAAACATAGATTTTGATGTTTTATTTCACAATTTTGATGAATTTTTTAATTTTAAATTAATATTTTATTTTAAAATTAATGTTCATTTCACAATTTTGATGAAATGTATATATATATATATACTTTAATTATTTATATATGTATACATATATACATTGAGTTATATATGTATATCATATTACAAAATTAATGTTTTATTAATATATATTTTTATATTAGATTTTGTATAAATGCATACATTTTTTATTAATATGATATACATATATATATATGAGTTAAATTCATGAATTTTTTAATTATGAGTTATTAGTTATTAATATATTTCAAAAGATCATAAAAGTGTTAAATTCATTAATAAACTGTTATTTTACCGATATAGTTGCAATAGCATAGTAGTATATGTCTTCTTTGATGCTTGAATGAGACCAAGATTCAATCCACATGAATTTTAGTTTTTAAGATTATTAATTATTTCAATTATTTATGATATAACGACATCGACCTTTGCATTCAAAATTAACGTTTGTTAGTCAAAATATAATTTTGTTTCGTATTGTAATGTTTGGAAAGAAATTTCAAATAATTTCACTGATTGAGTATGAAATTGCACTTGTTCTTTTTTTTAGGTCTGAAAAGACACGATCAAAATTGTTCAGGTAGAAAAAAACCCTTTTCTAACGGTTGACTAATGATTTGTTAGTTAAAGTAGGATTTTGTTTTATATTATAGAGTTTGGATAGAAATTTTAAATAATTTTACGATTTGGGTATGAAAACACACTGGTTCTTTGTTCAGGTATGAAAATGCACGATCGAAATTTTTCGGGTCGAAAAATACCCTTTTCCCGGGAAAAGAGAGGAGCACGTGCACCAACGACAGTGCAGGGTTGACTGGAAACAGTAGGGTTCGTGGAGAGGCGCAATGTGCTACACACACCTATACCCTCACTTACTCTCCGCCGATGGACGACGTCGTTTACCATGAGAAAGAAAATCGTATAATCAATGGGAAAATGGCATAAAAAACCTAAATTAACATTTGCTATCACTTTAAACTTTCAAATTTTTTCACTAGCACTTTAAACCTCCAGAATGACGTTTGTGTCATAAAAAACTTGAACTTACAAATCTGACCTGTTGAACAGGCACAACATATCATTTCTCAGTTTTTTTTCGAAAAAAATAATTAAATAAATAAAAATTAAAAAAATATTAAAACTAATTTAAGTTTTCAAAAAAAATTCAGAACATAAAGATTAAAAATTGAAAACTGTTTGAAACCATCATAGTCATAGTGATATATTTGAAATTTTAATTTTCAACTATAATACTTCAGTGTTTTTTTTAAAATAAATATTGTAATTTTTATGCAATTTTCCAATAAAATTGACATTTGATCGTTGACAGTAAAATTTTCAAACATATCACTGTTGAAGTTGATGGTTTCAAATAGTTTTTTTGTAGTTTGTAATTTTCTAAAAAAATATTTTTGACTTTTAAGTTTTCAATTTTTGTAAATTTTCTTTAACTTTTGTTTAATTTTATGAATTTTCTTTAATTTCTGTATTTTTTTAAAAAAATTCTTTATGTTCTTTATGTTCTTTAATTTTTTTTTTTGAAAATTAGTTTAGTTTTTGATTTTTCTTTACCTTTTTATTATTTATTAAAATTATATTTATTAATTGATTTATTTTTTATTAAATTTTTATTTTCCAAAAAAAATTGATAAATGACTTGTGTTACCTGTTCAACGGGTCAGATTTCCAAGTTCAAGATTTTTTTTAACACAAATATGACTTTGAAAATTTAAGGTATTAGTGAAAAAACTTCGAGGTTTAAAAAGATAGCAAGTGTTACTTTCAAGACTTTATGCGATTTTCCTATAATCATTAAGTATGGTTTTCCGTTAAATATATAATACTAGTTCTATTTTTTTTCTTTTATCAACTCTTTTTCTTTTTTTGAAACACTTCTTTTATTAACTCTAGTTCTATAATTTGTAAGGGTTCGAATTTAAATGATCGTGGTTACAAAAAAAATGATGATCGTCGTTACACTCGTTTCTTCACTATGGAAAAAAATAATGGATGATACGTATCCAGCAACTGAAACAAGCATATTAGCATATTATTTTATACATCAAGCATTATCAGTTACCTAATTGATTCCTATAACACTATATATGACATCTACGTGTGTGTGAACTTACCGGTAGGCACATATACCAAGGGCTAAAAGACAAAACTATTAGACAATATTCATATGTGAATGTATAAGTGGAAAACAAGAATTGCAACGAGGTTTTTTGAAGAAAAACAAAACTCAAAACATATACATAAAAATATATTTCAAAATCAAACCGACCGCACCAAACAAAAAATCCAACTTAGCTTGGTCATCTCCAACGGTGGTATTATGTGAATCCTTAGCAGGATAACTTAGGATAATTAGAATAAAAAATAGATAATAATGCTTATTTTTTGAAGGATCAATCTGTAACGAAGGGGTTTACATATCGAATTCGTGGCGATGTGGCAGACGCGGAGTGGGTTGGGGCGAAAGGGTAAACCGCGTGGGGAGAAAAAAAAATTCATTCGATCCCGAAAGAGAAAAATAAAGAGCTAGGGCGACGACGATTGCGATTTGATCTCTCCGTATAAACAAAGTAAATCGAAGCCTTATATTGCTTGATTTTTTTATTTATATTAGGTTTCAGGTTCTCTTCTTCGCGTTTAGTGTTGGGTTGTTGGTTTTCATTCGATTCGGGAAAGTTCTCGATTAGGGTTGGGAAAAGATTTGGGGATTTTGCTTTATTTTTGGATTTATATTAGGTTTCAGCTTCTCTTCTTCGCGTTTAGTGTTGGGTTATTGGTTTTCAATTGATTCGGGAAAGTTCTCGATTAGGGTTGAGAAAAGATTTGGGGATTTATTGTTTCTAGTTCAAAACTCGAATGATTTGGGTTTATCTTCTTCTCCTTTTTAGAAAGAGTCAAGCTATTTGGTATATGTTAAGATTTGGGTTCGAATAAATAACATTTTGTAAGCGGCATTTTCTTCTCTTATTACATCATTTCTACGTGTGGGGTGACTCTGTGATTCATTGAGTTTTTGATTCATTACGATTCATTGGTCTGTGAATAATTTTTAGAAAAAATTGTTTGGTTTATATATATGTTATTGTTGTGTACTTTCTTCAGTGTTGCAATTTATTTACAGATTCTATATAATAAGTAATGTTGGTAGTGTTTAGTAGAACAAGGACGATTGTATAGATGTGAAAGTGTTTTTTGACTTTTGATGTCTAATCTGTAACTTCTTTATCTCTTTCAGGTTAAGGAAACATGGGGCAAGACTATAACTATAGCTAAACACAGCCTTCATCATCAGAAGCGTCGTCCATAGATATTACTTCTATTCTTCAAGCAGAAGCTGCCATCTACGCGAATGAAGCTAAGAGCAGCCAGAACATTGCAGAGCCGCTTCATTACAATCCAAACCCTGAAGCCGATGATGGAATCCCGAAGAGTTGCTACTGTGGCAGCGACCCTTGTCTTGCCACATCTTACACAAGCGAAGACCCTTACAGGAGGTACATTACGTGTAGCAACGCTGATGATGGAGACTGCCACGTCTGGAAATGGTTTGATGTGGCGGTAATGGAGGAGCTGAATGACTTTCAGATACAAGTTAGGGAGGTTAATCATCAACATACTGAGAGTGACCAGAAGCTGGTGAAGCTAGAGGAGACAGTCTCCGAGATAACCAGGAAGACATCAGGGGTTAGAGATTGGCTTCCTTTGGTTGTTTGTGTGCTGGTTAGCGTCTTCGTGTTGATCAGAGAGTGGGTAGTGAGTTTATTTGCTTCTGCTTTGGTAGTTTAATATTCATATATTAAATCCCACATATACTGCTTTTAATAGCTCGTTTCTGTTCAGCTTGAGGTCCATAGGCTCAAACGGGGAGGCTCTGACATTTAGAAGGTAAACATCTACGTACACTCTACTCTTTTATTTGTCTTTAAACACATGCTTAGAGTAGTTAATAGGTTTGAACCGAGTGAAAATCATATAGGATAGATATTTTAAGAAATTAGATCCTTTAGCTAGTTTAAACCAGTGAGATTTAATAGGTATTTAATGGTAATTACTTTTTCTAGTACTTGCAGTTATTGTACACCTTCCTAACTCCTCTGAATTGAAAGGTGTTTAATGGTAATAACTTTCTTACCACTTTGCCTTAGCTGTATTGCGGGTAGAGAGTTTAATGCTCTATACCTGCCTAAGTCTTCTTTAGTTAAATGCTAGTGCGTTTGTTTACTTAAGCTTATGTGTTGTTAGTAGGGTCAGTCCATTGTCGAGTCTTCTTCATTCACCCAACATGGACAGCAGTACCACTTTTGTTAACCTCCTTAACAGCCAAACCACTTTCGATCTTCAATCACCCGACCCTCCTTTCTTCAGTAGCCAAGGTACAGATGAGTCATCCGTCAATCAAAGGAGGAAATGGTGTCCTGCAGAGGATAAAGTTCTCATCAGCGCGTGGCTTAACACCAGTAAGGACGCGGTGGTCAGCAATGAGCAGAAAGCACCTGCTTTCTGGAAAAGGATTGTAGACTACTACAACTCAAGTCCCCTCCTGGCTGGATCATCACCGAGAGAGCTTATACAGTGCAAGCAGAGGTGGGCAAGGATCAATGAACAAGTGTGCAAGTTCGTTGGCTGCTATGATACGGCACTGAGAGCGCAGAAAAGTGGTCAGAATGATGACGATGTGATGAAGCACGCAGTTGATCTCTACTACAATGACCACATAATCAAGTTTAGCATGGAACATGCCTGCAGAGAGCTGAGGCATTATACGAAATGGTCTTCCACCTATCCACCTAAGGACACGGGCAAGGACAAACGCAAGCAGGTGTATGAGGTTGATGGTGAAGACAATGCGGGAGAACCAGAGGGTCGATCAGCTGGAGTGAAGGCTGCTAAAGCAACTGGTAAGAAGAAGAAGACTGGTAGAGAAGAAGAGTTGTCAAGTTACAGAGCATGTACGAACTCAAAGAAAAGTTTTTTTCTCTGCTTGTGCTTAGAGTTACAGTGACACTTGTGGTTAGAGTTTAGGTTATAGTTGTGGTTAGAGCTCTGGTTAGAGTTCTGGTTAGACTTGTGATATGACTTGTGGTTACCCGTGAACTTAGACTGCTCCTTAGGCATGTGCGTACCGTGAACTTTATTAACAATTGTCCAATCTCTTGTTGCAGGTGCAGTACAAGTACTTTGTTGTGTAGTGTAATTCAATCACGGGAGCAATGGAGATGGAAATTTTTTTGTTGTATAGCAGATGTGACACACTCACGGGTTCTGCTTTTTTCACTTTCCTCTCGCTTGTATAAGAATCTCTACCATGTGTTTAGCTAGCTATCTCCTTATCTTTCTTTCATCTTCTTATTGTACTCTCTCCTTCTACTTGTAACAATCACTTTCTCGGCTTGTAAGATTATAAAACTCATATTTTGCTCAAGATTTTCTTCTAAGTTCTTCCATTTGAACAAGGTTAGTCTCGGCTTGTGTAGTTCTCAACAAATCTTGTGTAGTTCTCAAACAAATCTTCTGTAGTTCTCAAACAAATCTTGCGTAGTTCTCAACTCGGCTTATGTAGTTTCTTGTTTAGATTCGATGTTTATAAACAAACTATATATAAATGTGTAGTTCTCAAGTTGATATAAACACATGAACGTTCTTGTAATTAATCTAATCAAAAAACTAAGCTAGCGAAAGACATATACATGTGTACTTCTCAAGTTGATATAAACACATGAACGTTCTTGTAATACATGTGTAGTTGATATAAACACATAAATTTTATTCTTCTTCACACTTTATATAATTAATGGAAGACATAAATACTTTACTTTACCGTTTGCCTATATATCTGTATAAAGGAAGGTTTATAAACATGTCATCATCTTCATCCGATGACTTCGACGATAGATTGGACGAAGCTTTTGACGCTATAGTAGAAGATATATACGACGAGGTAATCCAGGGCCGGTCCAAAAAGAAAGGGCAACGTACTTACATAGAACGAGACCGTGAAGGAGGACACAGCCGTTTATGGAATGACTACTTCAGCGAAAATCCCACATATCCTGATCAATTATTCAGAACGTCGTTTCCGGATGAACAAGGAAGTATTCTTGCGTATTGTTCAGCGCCTCTCGGAAACTTTTTCTTTCTTTCACCAAAGAGAGATGCGACCGGGAGGTGGGGTCTTTCTGCGCTACAAAAATGTATGGCTACAATTCGTCTGCTTGCTTATGGTTCTGCAGCTAACGCGCTGGACGAATACCTCCGTCTCGGTGAAACCACGGCGCTCTCGTGTTTTTACCATTTCACGGAAGGTATTATTATGCTATTTCAAGAAGAGTATCTACGACGACCCACAAAGGAGGATCTTCAACGACTACTCGATGTCAGAGAGAGCAGCGGGTTTCCTGGGATGGTAGGATGCATTGATTGTATGCACTGGGAGTGGAAAAATTGCCGAACAGCATGGAAAAGACGTGCGAAAACCGACAATTGTCTTAGAGGCCGTAGCTTCACACGATCTTTGGATATGGCACGCCTTTTTCGGTCCTCCAGGTACATTAAACGATATTAATGTCCTCGATCGGTCTTCGGTATTTGATCATGTTTTACAAGGTCGAGCTCCCACTTTACGGTACGTGATCAACGGCACACTTACAATTTGGCTTACTACCTCACCGACGGTATTTATCCAAAATGTCGACATTTATCCAATCTATCTCACTTCTCCAAGGTCCTAAAGCAGAGTTATTTGCTAAAGTTTAAGAATCAACCCGAAAATATGTGGAGTGGGCTTTTGGAGTCTTGAAATCTCGTTTTGCAATTGTGAGAAATCCGGCTCTTCAATGGGATAAGGACAAGATTGCGAAGATTATGAGAACATGTATCATACTGCACAATATGATCGTCGAAAATGAACGAGATGGATATACTCGGTACGATATTTCTGAATTTGAGGGAGGAGACTCAACTAGAAGCTCACAAGTCGATATGTCCTATAATACCGACATGTCTACAAATCTCGGTAATCTGCATGGCGTAAGGAATAATATTCGTGATAAGCGTATACATGAGCAGTTGAAAAATGATCTGATCGAAAATATGTAGAACAATTCTGGGGGTGAACAAGTTTAATATTGTACTTTTAATTATGTTTAGTTATGCAATTATTGTACCTTTAATTATGTTTAATAATGTTTAATCATGCAATTAATAAAATTGAAAATTTCTTATTTTAAACAAGTTTTTTTTAAGGACTCCTACCGGAATCCACCATTGGACTCAATTTTAAACTTAGAATTTTTAAATATTCAAATTAGAAAAAAAAAAAACCTTCCCAATGCCTAAAGACTCCATATTAGAGTCCACCGTTAGAGTTGCCCATAGCCTTTCGTCAAAACGAATGATACGAAAGAAGAGAATAATAAAGTAAAAATGGGTCGAGTGTGCAAGTGTGGTGAGAAAACGAGGGAAGAGAGGACGAAGCTGGACCAGGGAAGAGTCTTCTTTTTGACTCGCTCCATTACCACATGCATGAGAGACCGTGAAAATTATACTGATGAGATCTATGTATACACTAATATAACAACACGTCTTCTTAGATCAAATACTCATGTACCGATGTACGCATTGTTTTCTTTTTACTTGTCAACCTTGTTGCCTTCGATAATAATCTGTCATCAATTATTAATGTCATTTCCATAGCTACTTTTCTTTGTCACAACATTTCCATAGCTACTACACCTCATTCACCACCCTTTAAGAATTTAAAAGATGTGCACATAAATTCTAGTTTGGTTCCTAGTCCTAAAAAATTAGGTGAATTACTGGTATTATATTCATTTTCGGCCATTCAGAAACAAAAATACACATAAGAAAGATTTTTAGTTGTTGTCACGAGGACAAAACAAAGACAGAAAGGTTATGCCCTTTTGTTGTTCATTCACATTAGGCCAGCCGCAATGGGGGTTTCGCCAGAGTCCTTAGCGGCTAATCCTAGGAAGATTGTATTAAACAACATTAAACTCTGCTTCTATTGGTAAGGAGCGGTCCGATATGGCGAGGTTAACGGATCGAATCCTTGCTGACATGGCGTGGTGTGATTCGCTCGTCGCGTAATGTAAACCGGGTAAGAAAAAAAAATCACTCGGTCGAAAGCAAGATAAAAAAAAACCTCCGAAGGCGACTCGCAAGCCGATTCGAACTCATCGTGGAATCAAGGTAAATCGAAGCTTGTTTCTTGTTGATTTATGGATATAAATTCAATTGCATGTTCTTTCTTCGTGTTTAGAGTCGGGATTAGGGAATTTCACTTTGATTTGGGAAAGTTTTATTTTTAGTCGATTTGTGTGTTTCACTGGATCTGGTTTTCACTAGATTAGGGTTTGAAAACGATTTCGTTTTGAATCGATTAGGTTTCTTCTCTTATTTTGAATGAGTTTCAAAACGATTTAGGGATTATTTTAGTTTGTAGTTAAGGTTTCGAGTATTCGATGGATAAGGTTTCGATGTTTGACTGACTCTGGGACTTTTAGATTATCTTCTTCACTTTGTTAGGGTTGACTATGTGATTCATCTGTATCTTCTTCTCTGCTTGATGTTTAATGCTTGTATGTGATGTCTAATAATTTTGCTATCTTGTAATCACTTTCAGGCATTGGAAACATGGGGCGGTATAGCTACAGCCAGCCATCATCATCATCAGAGGACTATGACGTCGACGTTACTTCTCTTCTTCAAGCAGAAGCTGCTATGTATGCGGACGAAGCCGAGAGCAGCCAGAATATTGCAGAACCGTTCCACTACCTTCCTCAACCTGAGGCGGATGATGGAATCCCGAGGAGATGCTATTGTGGTGCTGAGCCAATTGTTGATACTGCGTACACAAGCACTGATCCAGGGAGAAGGTACTTCTCC
>JABAYD010002097.1:0-11441 GCA_014822095.1 Diplotaxis tenuifolia
TTTTACGACGAAATTTTTACGTGGTATTTACAAGAGAAATATAACGAGGTCTTTACGACGAAACATTTGCGAGGTTTTTACGACGAATTATTTACGTGGTATTTACGAGGAAACGTTACCGAGGACTTTACGACGAAAACTTTGCGAGAGTTTTACGACGAAATGATTTCGTCCACTTTACGACGAAATATTTCTCTCGCTAGTTTACGAGGAAATAGCGAGGAAACATTATTTACGACAAACGTTTACACGGAAATTCCTCGTTATAGTGCTTTTACGCGGAATTAACGAGGACAAGATACGACATATTACATTTTTATATAATTGCTTTGATGAAAAAAAATTATGTTGACAATCCTAATATATATCATTCTTGACAATAAAAACTATATATATATGTAAATAAAAATATAAATTAGCACCCGCGCGGTTGCGCGGATCCAGATCTAGTAATCGGTTAAAAGCAAGGCAGTTATAATCATGTAGCATGTAAGTATGGCGGTTCACATTTTAATAAATCCCAATGGTAATTATCGTTCCAACAATCTCTCACATAAATATAAATAACTCTAAACAATACAATATTGTTATATAACTTAAATATTTATTTTTTGTAATAAAAAGATTATTTCTAGATAATAATACAATATTCTATAAGATATTCTATTTTTTTAATTTGCATTTATGTGGATAATTATCTTATTAAGTTCTAATCAATTAACTAATATAATAATATATAAATTTATATAACTAAGATAAAATTCGTTTTTAATTAATTAATTTCTAAGTATAAATCTCTTTATATTTTCATTTTTAAAAACATTATCATTTTGTTATAATATTATATTTAGATAACAACAACATATATTAGAATTATCTTGTTTTTGATTTTTTTTGATAAACTTATTATATTAATTATTCTCAGTTATCTAAAATAATAACATATTAATCTAATCATATTATATAAATTTCGTTTTTAATTACATTATATATTATATATAAATTTCATTAAGGGTATAAACGATATTAACCGTTTTAACTTTTAACGTGGGAGATCCGTTGCCAAAAATCACTTCGCAAATAATAGCGTGTAGATATATATATATATATATATATATATATAATTATTTAAATATATGCAGATATATATGTATATAACGGATATCCATTGCTAAATATATCATTTTTTGTGATTTGTTTAGTTTCTTATAAATATTGCATATATGTATTTGCTTTGTTTCGTAGAGTTAAGGATATCTAGATTTTTTTGGTTCAAATCGAAACAAATATAGAAATACAGAATCAAAATTACAGCTATTTTTTCTAAGGCATACCCTTAAAGCTATAAGCTCGAATGTCTAACCAGTAAAAAGAGAATCAATTTAATGACTATTACAAACATTTGTTTTGAAACTGTTTGTTGTTGTTATAAAGCTAAAATAAACAAATAAAATAATGTATTTATCGATCAATCAAATATATTAACAAATAAATTTGATAAAAGAGTAAATAAATTAATTGGATGTCACTTGTCAAATCCAGAATACTAAAATTCAAGTTTTAGTTGGACTAGTTGGCTAGATATTTTACAAATATAACTTTGTAAACTATATGAATAATTCATTTTGGATCTCTATAAGAGCACCCAAAATAATTCAGATTTTATCAAATGAAAACATTAACATATAGTGTTTACGGTTGGTGATTATAATTATGTACAACATCCAATCATTCTTGCAAATGTTAGTTATGAACTTACCAACACTAACAAGAAGATAAGTGTGTTGTTAAAAAATAGTATCTAGCGAAAATTAAGGCGAAAAATTCGGGAACCTTCCCAAATTGTTCTATCCCATTAACTTCATTTGTTTCACGTGGACTCTGATTCAACAGCAGTAGCAAATTAATGGAATGAGTTGCAAAACAGCGTAGCAGCCTAGAAGCGAACGAACGAGCAAAAACAAATTAATCATGGGTGTGGTTCATCTCTTTAGCAACTCGACGCTGCCGAGCTCTCTGTCTTGGTTAAAGACGTTAGGGTATATTTATCGGACGTCCTATTGCTAGTCCCAATCACTATTCGGCTAAAAAGAAAACCCATAAAATAAAGAAAATAAAAGGACGGCTCTAACTTGGGACTTTCCTTACGCGTCCTAAAATTGCCAGGTGGCAAAAAATGGAGACGGGTCGAAGTCGTCTAGGGTTTGGAAGAGTCATTTGGTTTTCATTTCTGCCTCTTTCTCTCTCGACGGTGACGCAGTCTCGACAGATTCTCACCGGAAAGCAGCTCCTCTCCTCCGTTTTCTCGATCTGGTGTCTCTAGGGTCGACATCGTTGAACTCTCCTCCCTTTTCGAACCAAAAGGTATGCGTTCCTCTTCAATAGTATATCCGTAGGATGTCAATTAAGATGATATGATTTGTGTTATTCCCGAAAGTGATTTGTGATTTGTGTTCTTCCCGAAACTGATTTGTGAATTGATTATGAAACTGATTTGTGTTGTTGCTGAATCTGATTCGCGAATTGATGAAACTGATTTGTGATTTGTTCTGTTTCTGAATTGAATACTCTGTTTCACACACTGAAAAAGGCTTGCTCTGTTCCTGAACATTAGTAAAGATTATGGTTGATAGTTTTAGGACGCGTAAGAAATGATTATGGCTTGCTCTGTTCCTGAACATTAGTAAAGATTATGTGACATTAGTAAAGATTTGTGATGTAATAGTAGCCACCCGATATGTGAGAGATAGATGAGGTTTGTTTAGGTGAGGTTTGTTCACATCGGAGTCTCTATAGGTGAGGTTTGTTTAGTGAGATGATAATGTCTTTTTGTATAGTGGGATGATAGTGTCATTTAGAATATGATTCAAAAGCCAGTCTTCTGATTGTTAATGCCGTATGTATATGGTCTAACTGATTTTTATTTGTCTGCAGATGGTGACTCCGACCAATCCACATTTCATGCATCCTATGCTTCCTGGTTTCGAGACTGCCATCGTACGCACACCCTCTCATTTCTCCTCTGTTTTTTGTTCCAGTTTGGACTTAACTCTCCGTTTTGTTATATGCAGACAATACCCCTGCAATACTACGCGAAACACATTGAGGGCAAGACGAACCTTACCACATGGAAGCTAAGGTCAGACGTTTCAGAGAGAACTTGGGAAGTCCAAGTAGATGGCCGGACAATCAGCAAAGGGTGGAAGAATTTCGCTAGAGCCCATGACCTTCGCGTCGGTGACGTTGTCTTATTCAAACTCGAAGGAGAGATGGTGTTTCATGTAATTCCATTTGTTCCAAGCTGTTGTGAGATTCAATATACACCTCCTCAAATCACGGATGCTGATGACGTCAATGAGATTAGTAAGATTGTATCAAAGTTCAGGGTCATAGAAATCTCGACAAGTTTTTAACATGTCATACGATTACTGTTTCAGGGCTGAGGTCACAGCTTCAAATGTTCGGCAAGACAAACTAGTTAGTTGTTTAAATGTTTTCTGTCTCAGGGCTTAAAATGTTCAGCAAGACAGACGTAGGGTTTGATATGTTGTGTATTTGCAGTGTCTTCCCGTGGCAGCTACGAGTTGTAAAGCTTTGAGGAAACAATGTCGACAGCGATTCTAGTATGCGAAGACGGAAAGTCATGGACTGCGAACCTGCGATTTAGTGAATCCAGTGGCTACTATTACATCACAAAAGGGTGGAGCGAATTCTGTGCTCATAAAGGATGCGCCATTGGAGACTTATTTTCCTTCAATGTCGTTGGAGATGAGAAAACTTCTCCTTTGGTGTGCGAAGATCCTTCTCCGGTCAAAGAGATTCTGAGAAAATGGAATTTGGGCTCACTAGTTGATTCGATTAACATTCTTGTTTTGTTTTCTTTTTGGCAGGTCGCATGTCTGGCGAGTCTTCTGGCCAAGGAATTCAAATGGGTTGATCTCACTGGTTGTACTGCAAGCTTGTTTAGTTGTTTTGTTGTTTTTGTGTTGTACTATGAACCTATGCTATGTATGTTGCACTTTATAAAGTATTTGGCTTCCCTTTTATTCTCAAATGAGCAACAAACATGTTATCTGCATTGCAACCTTGTAATAATGTACTTGTGTTTTGGAAATCAATTGATACAATGCAATCTTGATTCACTTGCTTTCCTTGGTGACATCAAAAATTTTTCTTACAAGTTATTTCAAAAACTATAACTTTATCCTAATCACAATCAAAAAATGTTTCTTACAAGTTAAGGACCAACCATAAAAGTCTCACCTATAATCACAATTTTGATTAAAAGTCCTGTCTTAATCTACAAATAATAATAAAAAACACTAAAAGACCTAATAATTAAGGACATGGATGTTCATACCTTTAGAGGGACTAACTCGTAGCCAGGGTCCCATATATCTTCTATTATTCAATTTAATATGTCTTCGTCAACTCAGACTACACCACCTCGGAAACAAACAAACATCATGTACGTGCTGGCTGCTTACATGAATTAGCCAGCTAACTTCTCAGACATAAGACATCCGTTTAGTCTATGGGACTTTCCAGGGGCGGAGGCAGCTTAGAGGTAGTGGGGTCAGCTGTCCCTACTACTTTTTAAAAAACATATATTTTCTGTAAGCTAAATTTATATGACCCGTTAAAAATATAAATTTGATCCTACAAAAATAATTATTAAATATTAAAGATCAAATTTCATTATACAATTAATATATTTATATTCTTTTTATCTTCAAAACTTTAGCTTTATATTAGTTTTAACCTCTTTTTTCTATAATTATAAAAATATATAACTTTGATACCAAAAAAATATATAACTTTGATACCAAAAAAAAATTTCTGACCTCGATACTAAAAGTTCTTGCTCTGCTTGTCAATGAGATTCTTCATAAAGTGCCTCAGAGACATATGTGACAAAAGCATGCGCGTGTATCCCTCATTCGCCTGCACGAGATAATGAGATCCATTTATACAATGCTGTTCAACATTAATGTCATTAATGTTCCCAAGTCATTACAATGAACGCAAACAACCTCGAATCGTATGCTTTATTAATTATGATCGTTGCCTTCTTCAATAGTATTATAGATGCCAAAAAAAAATCGTTTACATCACTACTTTTTTTGCAACTTGTACATCCAAACAGAACAAACAAAAATAACTGGTATTTTCTCTCAAAGCTGCTTTAATTCTTCGTAAGGAATCTGTTTTATTTTCATGTCGAAAATAATAAATAAATAAGTTCCTGTTTAAAGGGGAAAAGAGACTAGTCCAAAGGATCTTGCACTACTTGCCTTCCTATAAATAGCTATCTAACGAAACAAAGAAACATAAATCAGAGCAACTAATACATAATTTCTCGATCGTTCGGAGCCGTCAGATCAGAATCTGATCATGGACAAGGTGATGAGAATGTCATCAGAGAAAGGAGTTGTGATCTTCACCAAAGACTCATGTTGTCTTTGCTACGCCGTGCAGATCCTTTTCCGTGACCTTAGGGTTCAGCCAACAATCCATGAGATCGACAACGATCCTGACTGCCGGGAGATCGAGAAGGCCTTAGTCCGTCTTGGCTGCGCCAACGCAGTTCCTGCTGTTTTTGTCAGTGGTAAGCTGGTGGGTTCGACCAACGAAGTCATGTCGCTTCACCTAAGTGGCTCTCTCGTTCCCTTGATCAAACCGTATCAGTCATTTCATAACTAGAAAATGAATGGATCCCTTAAAAAGAAGATAATTGGTATGTTGATTAGATAGTAAATAATGATGGAAATATTACACGTAAATGTGTGTCTTTTTCTTCTACATATAGCTAATTTTCATATTTTGTTTTGCTGATCATCAGATCATGTCAAAAATATTTAATTAACTAGCTTTGTATTTCCCAGCTTAATCAATCAGTGGATGTACTGATGTGTTATCTATTGTAATGGAGAAAATTATATATATATATATATATATATATCATATGTTATATTGCCTTTCGTTTTAATTTTTGCCTATTACTATTATCACATTTCTGAATGGTTCGCGCACTACAGGTCGATTGTAAATGACATCAGATGTAGTCCTTTTTCAATTGTAGTAGTTTATCACATGGATACCAAACAACACAAATTTTAAAGCAGGAAACTATATATAACTTATTTTCAAAAAAAAAACATATATAAAAAATTATCAGAACAAAATAATTTGTATCAGAAATTAGCATGTGTGATGTATTAGTCCGAGATATTTTCTGTAGAAGTATGTGGATAAAATGCAGTCATTTTTTCTTTCTTTCTTCAGTCGTTAATCTCTTGTTTATATATTTTTTTTTCTCAAAAAATAATATAAACAAGAGACACTGCATGAATTTGTTCGGTTTTTTCTTCAGTACAGTTACCTGATATAATAGATCTGACGAACGTGACTGGTGAATTAATTATGATATAGAAATATAACCAGAGAAACTGTAACGTCACAATGCCTCGCTATTAAGGTCTCTTTGATTTAGCCTTGCTATATCAAAATCTTAATTTCATGTGAAATGTTTAGTTTATTTCATCTTTCTCAGTTACAAAAAAAATCAGATCAATTCATTCTACATGCTCACTTAATAATATACCATGAGAACAAAGCACATAACTATCTTTCATTTTTCTTTTCAATTTTATTCGCGAAGTAGTGAAAGATGGATCCGAAATCTGTGTACCGTCAAAAATGTGAAGTTATTGGAGTTCAGCATAAATACATTTTATCAAAAAAAAACACAAATGCATAATGCATAAAAACAGATTAAGTATAATATATATTTGCACTTAGAATGTGTTATTTGTTTATGTATTTTAATTGAATTTGTTTAGAGTTCAACATAGGAGGCTGCACATTTAAGCTTTGTTTGTGTCTTGAATGATTTTATTGGTGGTGTCAAAAAAGGAAAAGGGGGGGGGGGGGGGGGGGTAAAGAGGAAGGGCTTTGCGAGAGAAGTGGAATACAACTTCCGAGTTCTTTGGGGGATCTAATCTTGGGAAGGAGAATCTAATCAATCGGTAAGGAACGTGGAAGAACAGCCTTCACTTGCTGTCTTTGTCAGTATGATTCAAAGATTCTTAGCTTCCACAAAAGCATTCCCGATGATCTATTCATATACATCATCACACAGTACTTATTCAATAACTCAACTTTATTCTAAGGCATCCCAACTTTTCAATTAATGGACACTAGTCAACGATATTACTTAATTCATCTAGAACCACTGGTTAGCGTCTGTAGTATATTTTCTAAAACTTTGGTATGTAGTCAATGAGGTTAGGGCTAAACAAAGTTTATTGCAATCCCTAAAAGCTAATTTAGCAAGTAATAAAGAAACTGAGAAAGAATATGGGTGACTATTATATTTCTCGTTGCATTAGGCTGGAAGCAGATTTTCTAAAATTGGCCTATTTGTTAGTAAAAAAAAAACAAAATTTAAAAATGTTGCGATGGTCGGTCAAACTCTCGACCTCCTCTAGCTTATTTAGCCATTACCACTAGAGCTATTGAATACCTTTTATCAAATTGCGGCGGGTAAATTTAATAATTTAGTGCCGGCCGGAAGCACCAGCTTCTTCCGTCCAAGGCGGCCTCTGCTTGTCCTACCTAGTAAAATGTGCGAGCTTTCAGCCGACTTTTCCCGTCATTCAAAAGAAAAATCATCGCTAAATGAAAATTTATGAGACTGCTCTACATGGGGAATATTTTTGCAATAGCTGCAAATATACTTTGACGACGATGTGAAGTTTCGATCCACTTCTTTTTTTCTTTAATATATAGGCTTTTTTTGGATTACCATTACTATGTTTGCGGACCTCAAAGCAAATATTCATTGTCATGACCTGCTCTGAGATATCAGCTACCGAATTTACTGTTTTTGGTTAATCAAAAATTTGAAAAAAAATAATTTTGAAATTGACCGAAATACCTTTCGGTTTGGTTATCGGTTTATTTCAGTTTTTAATTTCAAAACTAAAATTAACCGAAACTTTTTTTCACTTGAAAATTCGATTAAAATCATCTATTTTGGTTATCTTGGTTAAGTTTAATTCATTCTTGGTTAACACCAGTCCAATTTCAGTATAAACTGGTTTAGTTTTGGTATAATGTTTTTTAAAAAATCGTTAACTATCCAGATCGTTTGAAAGGTCTTCCGAACCAAACCAAACTCAAACAAACCGAAAGTGAACAAAAAAAAAAAAACAAAAGTTCAGTTCAGCTCGGTTCGGCCTGTTCGGTCCAGTTGGAATCCGCGGGGCTAGTCATGACTGTGCACTTTGTAGTTTAGGTGCCGAGGGATTAACTTGTTTTGTATCACATAACATGACATTAATGAATCCATCTTGTTTAGTTTTATAACTGACTTAATATTGTGGTGTACTAATCTTCAGAGTTGGTGGGCGTGGCAATTGCCAGAGCTGTGGTATGTATTTTATGTACTCTTTTAACAATTTGCATTAGTTGGGATTCTATTCCAGATATATTGGTGGTGTGTTTACGACTTGTCTTCATCAACTGTGCTTGCTTTAGGAGCATAAGAATATATTCCACAAGTGACAGTTGTAGTGTAAGGTTTTACTTCTTGGTAAAGTAGAATCTTTTGATTTTTTTGCTCATATAGAATCTGTAAGCTTTGAGATTTTTTCAAAAAAAAAAGAAAAACCCTCAAAAGAGGGAAAGGGATGAAGAAAGATGTCGGTCACGGTGGCTATACAGCTAGCCTGGAGATGTGAACCACTACTTAACGAACCCGAGGAGCTGTTATTGCTTCTTGACCAATGAGGTTTTGCAGCCAAAACGGACCATGTCCTTGAGTCACACTCACTGCTATTTCATTTGCAACTTTGTGCCTCTCAACCACAACATTATTCAGACTCGCAGGAGTCAAAGAATTGAAGAAGGACGTTTGGATTGCAGGTCTAGTCACCTAAACTTTTTCAGCTGGTTTACGTTTGACCATGGACCATGGTCCGTTTTTTAAAAAAAATAACCGTTTACATCAACTACGGTGCATCTTACAAAGTGTAGGAACAGGGGGGACTGGTTAAAGTAATTAATTGAATATGGCATTTACACAAACGACTGAACGTGACAGCTGAACCCAAATCACAAGAACAATTTGCCTTTTGTAGTATAATTTTTATATTTATCCTATCATTTGTATAAGAAAAAAATCATATAAAGACAAAAGACGATTACTGTTAGACAAGATAACAACGTATGAAAATGATAACACACAAAAACATAAGCATCTTATGCGTTGACAAAAAAAACCTATCTTATGCAAACTATCACATTGTTAATCATATGATATTTTACTATATTGGGCTTCATGGTCTCATCTCATGGTCAGACGCCGAGAAAATGAAAACCCATGTACTTTTTTTTGGTCACAAAACAGAAAGACAACAGTTCCATTATTTTGTAGGCTATGGTGGTTTGTTTGGCTGATTTTTTAGCGTTAAGTTATATATATTAGGTGTTTTGCCTGCACTTATGGGCTTAAAACATTTTATAATTATTTTATTAATAAATATTTTACTAATTTAAAATTATAATGATAAAGTATTGTTTGTGTTTTACTTTTTGAAATTAATAATCATTTAAACATTTTTACATATATTTTTAATTATGTTCACTATTAAAAATAAATCTTAAAGTAAAATCATATCTTTTTAAAATTATATAAAATTAAGAAATTTACTTTATTGATATTTAGTTATATATTTTCTATTGTTTTAATTTTATTTTTTTATTAAAATATATTTTCAGATAACAACACAATATATATCAAAATTATCTTATTTAAGAACATGTTATTTAGATTTTGGAGAACGTTTATGATTATTATTAATTTTAATTATTTATCGGAAAAATCGCATAAAAAACCTTGAAAGTGGCAGTTAGTGGCATTTTAAACCCTGAACTTTTTTCATTAGCAGTTTAAATCTTCAAAGTGGCATTTTTAGCATAAAAAATCTTCAACTTGAAAAAGTTACCCGTTGAACAGGTAAAACATGTAATTTTCAATTTTTTTTTTCAAAATAATAAATATTTAATAAATAAATATAGAAATTTATAAATCATATAAAATTATAAAAAATAAACTTAAAAAATAAATAAATTTCAGAATATAAAGAAATTTTTAAAAAAATTAAAAATACTGAAAATTAAATAAAAATCAGAAAATTAAATAAAATAAAAAAATTAAGAAAAAAATCAAAAACAAATTCACAGAAAGTAAGAAAATCAAATGTTCAAAATAATTTTTAAAACATCAAAAATTATGTTTTTAACTATTTGAAATCATCGAACGTCTATAATATGTTTTAAACTTCTATTGTTAACGAGGATATGTTAGTTTTATTAAAAACTATTGCATAAAAATTACAAGATGATTTTTTAAAACAAAAACTAAAATATCATTATTGACCATAACAATTTCAAACATATCACTGTTAACGATGATGGTTTCAAACATTAACGATGATGGTTTCAAATATGTTTCTTGAAAAAATGATTTCGTAATTTAAAAAAAAAAACCTACTTCCCAAAAAGTAGCAATTCAAAATAGTTTTGTGGATACTTAATTAAAAAAAAAAAGCTATTTTGAATTGCTAATTTTTGTGATAGTTTTTTTATTACAGAATTATTTTTTCAAGAAACATATTTTGAAACCATCATCGTTAATAGTGATATGTTTGAAATTTTTATTGCCAATGATGATATTTCAATTTTTGTTTAAAATATCATCTTGTAATTTTATGCAATACTATTAATATTTGATGGTTTCAAATAGTTAAAAAAAATTTTAATGTTTTAAAATTATTTTTAACTTTTGATTTTCTTACTTTTTTAAAATTTTCTTTGATTTTTTCTTAATTTTTTTAATTTTTATCTAATTTTCTGATTTTATATAATTTTTAGTATTTTTAATATTTTCTTGATTTTTTTAAGTTTACTTTTTAATGAATCTTTATGATTTATAAATTTTCTATATTTATTTATTAAATATTTATTATTTTTTAAAAAAATATAAAAATTACATGTTTTACCTGTTCAACAGGTAATTTTTTGAAGTTGGAGGTTTTTTATGCTAAAAATGTCATTTCGAAGGTTTAAAATGCTAGTGAAAAAAAATTCAGGGTTTAAAGTGCCACTAGCTGCCACTTTCAAGGTTTTTTATATGATTTTCCCATTATTTATCTAATTAAAATAATTCTCCATATATTATTTGAGAAATATTGTAATAAATGTGTTGACACGTGTCATCCTCACAATGATTTAGCAAATAATGCATTCACACACTAATTTTTTTAATTCATAATTTAATGTGTTTAAACAATAATTTTTAAATTAATCTATTTTAGTTTATATATTCGTAACTTATGCATTAGTGAGTTGAAGTTATCTCCGTGTAACTACGAAAA
>JABAYD010002099.1:0-31107 GCA_014822095.1 Diplotaxis tenuifolia
TTTATGTGATCATTTATGGTAAATTATATTCAAAATGTCTCATTACTTGCTAAATTTTTGATTAACAGCTAACAAATTTTGAAGTTACGTAAATATATAAACTTACCCGTTAAAATGTACATTAGCTAATGAGTTTAAGTTCATACTTAGCCGCTAAGACATTCGTTACCTAACATGTTTAACTTTAATTGATCGGTAAAAAAATAATTGCTTGCTAAAATGTATATTAACAAATATGTTTGTTGCTAATATATTAACAAATATAATTACTTGCTAAAATGTATATTAACATATATGTTTGTTTACCTCTTACTAACTTCTTACTAACAGTTAGATGTATATTTTATTTAGACAATCTGCTTAGTATCGTTTTTATATAGAAATTAAATCGCTGTTAACGATATTAATGGTCGTTATCAATCAATGTTTTCCACTAACACAAAACTTAACGGCTAACCAACGATATATCATATTTGTTATTAATGGCATATTTGTAATTTTTTCATCTTCTTCCCCCAATATTTTAGGGTTACGCAGAAAAAAATTCAGAGCCGTCATCTTCTTATATTCACTGATTTCATCAATTTTTCTTGTGTTTTTTTATATTTATGTATGAAAATTGCAAATAGATCATGTACAATCCGATTTTAAACCTAAAACTTATTACCTCAAGAAATAATGGTGAGGACAAAATAAAGGAAAGAAAAAGATCAACAAAAGTTTGGGATTGTAAAACATAGTCCATAGCGTCAAATAGGAAATAAGAAAAACCTCTTTTACCCGATGGACTGTTGGCTGTGTCGTCCCTACAGTCAGGCCTACTCGTCAGCTGATCAGTTCTCTGACACCCATGCCTTGCTTCATGATGAAACATGGGTAATTTCGTCCTTCCCTAACCAAAAAGATACTACTTTTTTTCTTATCCACACCTATGGTCATTTTGCTATTTTGAGTTCAAAATGGGGATATTCTACCTAATCACAATTTTATTACTATGGACTAAATAAAAAAGTGCATCAAAAGAACAAGGAAATTATGCGCAACGGCCGCTGCATCATCATACATGAAAACTCAGAATGGCAATTCCGTAATTCATGGAAAAATGTTGATCGGTGTTGAAAACTCCGTCACTTCCTACTGAAAGTTGTGATTAAAATAGACACTAGCTTTTTACCCGTGCGTCCGCACATGTATTTATTCCTTATAATTTTAATATGTTCTCATTTTTAATAATTTCATAAACATCATAAACATAATTGTGTTTATGTTCTGTTTTAAATCATATGTTATTAAATTTTAATATTGGGTTGTATTTTTAATGTGCTTAGTGTTCATTTATAAACTATAAGATTGTTTTTTTCTAAATCGTCCGTTTATTCATTTTGACTTGGTAAATTACATATTAAAGTTTTAGAGTTTTAAGTATACTTTGTGGGTTTTATGAATTGGGATTAAAATTGAACATAAAAAATAAATTTTGTATTGCTCTTTAAAAAAAATATTATTTAGACATAAACATAAAAATTGTTTGATATACGATCAAATACTTTTAAAACGTTGTTTTTCAAGTTAATAGAAAAGTATGATATAAAATTATATATTTTAGTTTTGGTGTATCTTATTAAGATACAAAACTATATTGTATCGAAAAATATGATTTTTTGTTTAAAATTAAATAATTTATCAATTTTTTTTGAGATTTAGTATGTATACTTTTATGTTACAATGCGAAAATTATATTTTTTTTTGCATATTACAAAGCTTACAATTGTGAAGTTAGTGATAAGAAAGATTATTACAAATTATATTAGATTAAAAATGGTTGGAAATGGTGAAATATTATATGCACTATATGCTAAAATATTTATTTATACATTTTGAAAAAGATAAGAAATTCCTATGCAAAATATAACATTATGCTTATGATTTTTTTTATTATATAGATAAATTTGAAAACACAACAATTTAATTGTTTCATTTATACTATAGCTTATTGTCCGGATCATATATTTCATTACTATTTTGGGTTATATATTTTTATTGGATGTCTGTTGAATCCTTAATGTAGTTATATTAAAAATATTGGATATATGTATTAATATGCCGTGTCGACATAAATTTATAGTAACATTGCTTTGATATTTTTTATATGATTTAAATGTATTTAATAATGTATTACTGGTCTCAGTCAAATTAAAAACAATTTACAAATACTTTACAAAATTAGATTCTAAATTAATTTCGGTTGAAAATTTAGTAGGGTCGAAAATTTTATATGATTACGTTAAATTAATCTATACTATTTTTGAAAATATTTTTTATGAAGTATATCATATCTTTTTTTTTATTTCTAGTTGTACCACATCCAAAAAAAGATTTAAAAGAAATCGTACACAAACTACGTATAATTCATAATGATATTTGCATTGTGAATTTGTGATTCTTTGGGTTTATCAAGTCGTAAAATTTTCTAATTGTAGATATCACTACGATGTTACAGAGTCAAGACTGTACCAGCATTTTTATTAAATGAGCAAAACGCATGTGTTCTATTAATCGTACAGAACGATGTGTTTGTTATGATTGTATAGAAAGATACTTAGTTATGCTATGATACATGGTTTAGTAATGGTTTTGTTATTTTATGGTTTATTAATAATGCAAAAGTTTGTCTCAGGTTTAATTTAAGTAAAACTCTGTGTTTAATGACAGTGGTATTTTTTTAGTAATTATTGAGTAAAACTTAGGAGTAAGTACAAAATGTACTTCAGTTTTAATAGTTTAGATTAATAAATCAACGATCATAAAACAAATTCGATTTACCTTAAGTTATAACAAATTGAATAAAACAAGATATTTACCACAAAAGGTAAATAAAATAAATATTTTTGACAGCTGTAAATTTGATTTAATAATAAGCGTAGCTAAACTCCATAGCAGTCTCTCTTCTCTCTTTCGCACAAGGCTGAAAGAAAACACAAAGGAAAGCCAAAGTAAACTCAGAAAGAGAACATCTCTTGACTCCACTCTCCTCAAGATCCAAAAGCTTCTTCAAATCAATCTCCATCGTATCCTCAGTTTCTCTGATCAGGTTCATCTACTCTCTCTCTCTCTCTCTCTCTCTTCTCCCTCATGTGATTGGAGCTTCCTTTCGCCGTTACAATTGCATTTGAAAAATCTCTCACTCGGATGTTCCTTCCTGTTGCAGAAAGGAGAATCTGCTCAGATTTTCGCAAAGAGACAAAACCACTCGCAGCGAAAAAATCTGAAATCGAAACTGTTTGTTTAGCTTCGAATTAAAAATTAGTATGAACCTTTGAACGATGTCGTTTACTGGGATAGTGTGTGTGTGACTGATACTCGCTTCCGTTGTGGTGTGATGCTTGAACTCGTGTTATTGGGTATCCTTCTTTTGGTGCTACCGCCATGCCTTGGCTTATCACACTCCTCCCCCGTGACGTGTCAGGACGTAGAAGGAGTTGGATCGTTGAACACCACTTGCACATTAAACACAAACCTCCGTTTTGATTCCGATACTCACGTATACGGCACAGGGAACCTCAACATACTAGCAAACGTCTTAGTACACTGCCCTATCCAAGGATGCACGATCACTTTCAACGTCTCCGGAACCATCCTTTTGAGCCAATCATCAAGAATCGTCGCCGGTTCGGTTACTCTCTCCGCTACCAATCTAACAATGGAAGAGAATTCCTCCATCTACACGACGGCGTTGGGCGGACCGCCGCCTTCGCAGACTAGCGGGACGCCTGTTGGTGAAGATGGTGGTGGTGGAGGTCATGGTGGGAGAGGCGCTTCGTGTGTGGAGAGTTTTTGGGGTGGGGATGTTTATTCTTGGTCGAGTTTGGATGATCCGTGGAGCTATGGGAGTGAGGGAGGGGTTAAGTTGAAAGGTGGAGGTAGAGGTAGAGGTGGAGGTCGTGTTAAGGTGATATTGAAGGATACGTTGGTGTTGAATGGTTCTGTATTTGGTGATGGTGGTGATGGTGGAGAGGTAGGTGGTGGAGGGTCTGGAGGGAGTATTTGTATTCGTGCGGTTAAGCTGTAAGTTCATTTGAGTCTTATCTCAATCATGAAGTATATATTACCTATTTAGAGCTGGAACATGAGTGTCACAAAAAGTTTTTGGTTTTACAGTAAAGTTGATCTTACTATTGGCTTTTAATTTTTTCAACCCACTTATATATTTTTTAAAAAATAAAGAAACTTTATTGTTTATTATCGAAGTGGATTTGCTCCTATGTATGTTACTATAATTGAGTTCGAAAACACAAAGAAGTGTTATTTCCATCTCTAAATATAGAGACAAAAGTAGCATTTCTCTATATAACTTCTATAATAGTTTTCTATTTTGGAGAAAAACATAGAGGTGTACATTGGAGATTTTGTTCGTAGGTTTGCTTCAGCTCACTAGTTCCCATGTGTCATTTGGATTTGTAGGAAGGGTTACGGAAAAATATCTGCGTCGGGTGGGAGAGGATGGGGTGGAGGTGGTGGAGGAAGGATCTCCCTTCACTGTTACAGCATTCAAGAAGATGTCAGAGTTCTTGTGCATGGTTTGTATCTCTTTTGCTACCTTTTAATGCTCATGTAATTGACATAGATCTTCTACAGGCTTGTGGTTTCAAGTAGTTTTAAGCCCTTCTGAAAATTGATTCCGGGTTCCATATTATGGGACAAAACTTGATGTTCCTTTTTTTCCGGTTGATATAGGCTGTGTGTTGAATATGTTATGGTATACGAAATTATTTTGGTTCTGTTTACTGCAGGTGGTGCAAGTATAGGGTGCCCCAAAAATGCTGGAGCAGCTGGAACGTACTTCAATGCAGAGTTGTCGAGTTTAAGGGTTGGGAATGATAACATGACTACAGAGACTGAAACTCCCCTGCTTGATTTTCCTACGAGGCCTCCCTGGTCAAACATCTATGTTGATAATCATGCTAAAGTTTTGGTTCCGTTGCTCTGGACCAGAATGCAGGTCAGTTAATTTCTTGAATCATCTTTTTTTATTATGTTTATTGAGCTCCTTAGTCTCTCTTTCTTTAAAAATACTTCGAGGGTGCACTACTCTTATATGTTATTTTGTGCTTATGAAGGTCAGAGGTCAAATAAGTCTTTATCGGGGAAGTAGTATTGTCTTTGGATTATCAAAATTTCCAGTTTCTGAATTTGAGCTAGTTACAGAAGAGCTTTTAATGAGTAACTCCGTTATAAAGGCAGGTTATTATTGTTCCTGACCATTCAGTAACAATCTTGCTTTTTCAATATGTTTTGTTTAAGTTGTTTTGCTTAAATGAAGGTGTATGGTGCATTACGACTTGTCACGAAGATACTGCTCATGTTGAATTCTGTAATTAAAATTGATGGTGAAGGAAACCCTGCAGTGCCTTCCTCTATCCTTGAAGTTCTCAACCTTGCAGTTCTAACGGTATAATTGTAAATGTTATCATGTCTCTTTTTTTCTTTCGTTGGTTGGATTAGAAGCCAGGTTTTGACTTCTTATTGTTGTAGGAAAATTCCATCATTACTTCTAATGCGAACTTGAGTGTCTTTGGTCAAGGAATGTTGAAGCTCACTGGTCCTGGAGATGCAATTAAAGGCCAGAGACTTTCCTTGTCTCAGTTTTACAACTTAACTGTAAGAATTTGTTTCTTGAACATGGTTATATCACCAAACTTCTGTTTATTTGTGTATATTTATCGACTATCATGATCATGTATGCTATTATGAGATCATGTTTTTGTCTGTCTGTTGCAAACATTTACTTAGTCATTGGTGGAGTAGGTAAAACTCTTTTTTAACAGTTCCTTAATTTTGCAGGTTGGACCAGGTTCTATACTTCAAGCACCACTTGACGACGACGAAAGCAAAAACGCGTAAATATTACATTATTGTTATGAAAATGATTAGTACTGGACTTAGTAACTGAAACGCTTGTGCTAGAAAATCTTTTTCTTGTTTACAGGGTTACTCATGCCCTTTGTGAGAGCAAGACATGCCCAATAGACTTGATAAGTCCACCAGATGATTGCCATGTCAATTATACACTATCCTTTTCCCTTCAGGTAAGTTTGATAAAAAAGTATCTTGATGGTCCAAAATTATCTGTTAGGCACGAGTTAGATTTTGTGGTATATAAACTTTGTACTGCTTACTAGGTAGTAGCACAAGTAAATAATCTACTATTAATAAACTATTAGGCTGATCAAAACGTTTTTCTAATAGAAGCTAAACTATTGTGACTTCCATTATCCTGTAACACCTCTAGTTGTGCATAGTTTAGTCATTTCTGTGTAAATTTGACTGATTCTTAATTAGCTTTTCTTCTATGTGTAGTTCCAACCAAATTTGATCATTCTTTAACCTTTTGATTTTATAGATATGTCGAGTTGAGGACATCCTTGTGAGTGGCATTGTTAAAGGAAGCATAATCCAAATCCATAGAGCAAGAACGGTAGTTGTTACTGATGAAGGCCTGATCAGTGCATCTGAATTTGGTACCTAAACCATATCAAAACTCAATCTTCTATCCTTTTCAGCAAATCCCTAGAGCTTTTTTCCACACCATGTCTTTAAAATTTAAATACCTTTCTTTGTATTCAACAAGATCAGTTTGGTTTCTGATTCTATGCATTAAATTCCTATGACAGGTTGCAGTGGTGGCCTGGGGAAAGGACTTTATTCTCATGGGGCTGGTAGTGGTGCTGGGCACGGAGGGCGAGGAGGATCGGGCATTTTCAATGGGAGAGTGTGCAATGGAGGTCATACCTACGGCGATCCAGATTTTCCCTGTGAGTTAGGGAGTGGAGCTGAGAGTCCAGATAAATCATTTGGGAACGTGATTGGTGGAGGGATGATTGGTCAGTACTGTGGACACTCTGTTTACTCATCCAGCACTGTGAAGTTACATATTCAAATTTGTTTTCCACCTTTTCAGTAATTGGCTCCATCCACTTTCCTCTTTTGATGCTTAATCTACGTGGATCACTAAGCTCTGATGGCCAAAGCCTTGGAAAGCCAATAACAAACGGTAACAGATCTTTGGTCGGTGGAGTTGGTGGAGGATCTGGTGGGACGATTCTTCTTTTCCTTCAGATGCTTCAACTTTCAAAGAATTCTTCTCTATCAGTAAGAGGGGGCAGAGGTGGCCCTCTTGGGGGAGGTGGGGGTGGAGGTGGAAGACTTCATTTTCACTGGGACATGTTGCACACTGGTGATGAGTATTTTCCTGTTGCATCCGTCAAGGGGTCCATTAGTAATAGGTATGCACCATCATATATACGTTGATTCCTACTCCTGTTAATCGCCACGAATTTAAGAGGATAGGGGTTACCGTTTGATGCTTGAGACTCTACCTATACTATTTTTTTTTTTGCCTAATTTGGAACATATCTTGGAACTCTGGAATCTGACAGACCTTTTAATATGCAAAATTTATCTTCATGAAATTTGAACACTGACCTTGAGTTTCTTGCTCTATGATGTGTTCAGAGGAGGTGCAGGGGACGATGTAGGCCGGTTCGGGGAGGAGGGAACGATGACTGGTAAAAAGTGTCCCAAGGGACTCTATGGTACATTTTGCCTGGTAAGTCTTATGGTTTATTATGTTGTAGTTGCTTCGGCACGGGTCATATATGTCTTTTAACCTTTTCAATTTCAGCAACAAAGTCGTCTTAGTAAACTACGAAGTCGACGCAATAGTGTTCCTTTACCTGACTTGTTTGCTTGTGCTTGAGACTTCTAGATTTTTCTGACTTCAAGTGTTGTTTCAGGAATGCCCCATAGGGACTTTCAAGAACGTTGAAGGTTCTGACAAGCGTCTTTGTACACCCTGCCCACCTGAACATCTTCCAAGCCGTGCAAAATTCGTATACGTACGAGGTATATAATATATTATCTTATACTTTCTTATCTTCCATTCTCTCATTAGTCTTCTGATGGGAGGAAGCTTTGAATCTGCAGGAGGAGTTAGCGAACCTTTTTGTCCCTACAAATGTGTGTCTGAAAAATACAGATTACCAAACTGCTATACACCTCTGGAAGAGCTTATCTATACATTTGGAGGGCCTTTTCCCTTTTCTCTTTTTCAATCTTGTGTGGTGGTAGTCTTGGGTCTGTTGCTAAGTACATTAAGTATCAGATTACTAAGATCAAGCTTCTATGGTGCTAGTTCCATCGAACACCAGAGTTCTCATTGTTTACCCCATCTTCTGTCACTCTCTGAGGTATTGTGTTACATATATTATCTTCTCTCCAAATATTTAAACAACGGAGTTAACTGAAATCTCTGGCTTGTTTCTTATCATTCTAGGTCCGAGGCGCAAAATCTGACGTTACACAAACCCACGCTTACCGTATGTACTTCATGGGTCCAAACACTTTCAGGGAACCTTGGCATCTTCCTTACTCTCGTCCCCATGCAATCATCGAGTTAGTGTAAGTAAATAACTTGACTAGTTCCCTAAGTAGTGGATATGTATGTCATTAATCCAAATTCAGTTTTCTCAAGTCCTAATCGTTGCAGACCAATGTGGCATGTGTACTCATTGTTCTGTACATTTCTTGTTTGCAGGTACGAGGATGCTTTTAACAGATTTATTGATGAGGTCAACTCCACCGCGGCGTATGACTGGTGGGAAGGATCAGTGCACAGCATTTTATCATTCCTCGCAAACCCTTGCGCCTGGTCTTGGAAACAATGGCGTCGCAGGAGAAAGATTCATCGTCTTCAAGAATACGTAAAATCTCTATACGACCACTCTTGCCTCCGCTCATGCAGGTCTAGAGCTCTCTACAAAGGCATGAAGGTTCGGATTCTTTTCTCAGCTAATGTTATACTTGTTACTTATTCACAATCAGGTAGCTTTTTAACTGTATGTATCCAACGTTAAAACAGGTTGGAGCCACTCCTGATCTGATGGTTGCGTATGTTGATTTTTTTCTCGGAGGTGACGAGAAACGTGGAGATATGGTTTCTATTATACAAAAAAGATTCCCAATGTGCATACTTTTTGGTGGAGATGGGAGTTATATGTCACCCTATTGTCTTCATAGTGATTCACTCTTAACAAATCTTCTTGGACAGGTTAGGTTACTTCTGTCTTTACATTGATCTATACTTTGAAGTCTCCTAAAGGCTTCCAAATCACACTATTACAGCACATACCACCAAGTGTTTGGCACCGGTTTGTTGCCGGTTTAAACGCACAGCTTAGGACAGTGAGGCATGGATCAATTCGTTCAGCATTACTTCCTGTGATTAGATGGGTAAACAGCCATGCAAATCCTCAACTTGAATTCCATGGAGTGAGAATTGAGCTTGGATGGTTTCAAGCTACAGCTTCTGGTTATTACCAGCTTGGTATCTTGGTTTTTGTTGGTGATTTTCCTCTGAATACCACTTTAAACCAATCAGTTTCATTTGCCAGAAGTGACGACGAAGAGTCCCCTCGGTGAGTCTATGATAGAAGATTGTGCCCTCTCTTTGACATAATTGATCCTAAACTCCATTTTTTTTACATGAACAGCTCTGCATGTCCCAGCAATTCTCTTACCGAGTTGCAACAAAACTTGATCCAACCAGGACATGGATTGTCTCGGAAGAGAATCAACGGTGGAATAAACGGAGGTCTCATCAACGAGATTTCAATACAATCTCTAGAGTACAAGAGGGACTTGCTTTATCCGTTTTCTCTCTTATTAAACAATACACGACCCGTTGGTCGTCAGGTTACATATTCTCCACTCCTCAATAATCATTCTTTTTATTTTTCATTTACTTTTGTATTAATATAACTAAAGTCTTCATGCAGTATACTCTTCTACGTTTGATCTCTGTCCTTCTTCTTGCGGATCTTTCAGTTACAATCCTTGCGTTGCTTCAGTTCTATTGGCTTGCTCTTGCAGCCTTTCTAGCTATCCTCCTGATTCTCCCTCTCGCTCTGCTTTGCCCGTTCCCTGCTGGCCTTAACGCTTTATTAAGTAGAGAAATTAGAAGAGCTTCACTTACACGTATCTACGCTCTTTGGAACGCTACATCTCTAACCAACGTCGTAAGTTAATTTATTTTGCAACAACGTGACCTCCTCTCTATATTGTATCTGATTCCTAAGTAATTTTGCAGGTTGTGGCTTTTGTTTGTGGTGTTATTCATTCCGTTTTTTTCTCTGACCATCTAAGTGATAAGACAAACATCTGGATTGCCATAAGGTAATAAACATAGTGTTTCTGTTTTGTTCTTGTGTCTTCATTTTATCATCCCACACAAATGGACATTTTGGTCATAATTGGTCTTTAATCCTAAGCTTTGGTTTTATGTATTTGAGCAGAGATGGTGATAAATGGTGGATATTACCAACAGTCCTCTTGTTACTTAAGTCGATACAAGCTCGGTTCCTTGATTGGCACGTGGCTAATCTGGAAGTATCAGACTTTTCTCTGCTTTGTCCCGATCCAGATACGTTCTGGGCATATGAATCTGGAACTTGACGATCTAAAGACCAAACAAAATGAGTATAAAGAAGAAGTTCAAGGGAAAGGTATAATCTTATTTTCGTGTAAATCTGGTAAAAGGTAAAAGTAGTTGTCACTTATCAGTGTTAGGATTTCTGGAGTAGGGTTTGCCAGTTGAACTCGGTAGTTTTATATACTAGTGTTTAGATGGACCTATGTGAAAAGTTCAATATTATATTATACGTTACAATTCTTCTTTTTTTTAACATTACATGTACGATATCCGGCAAGCTCTCTCCGCAACCGGTACTCTAGAATCCTTCACAAGCCTACCTTGAGAAATTATGTAGAATCGAATTCCAAATTTGGATGTAGAAGAAGCCTTTAGATTTTAACTAGGCTAAGGTGCTTTCACTATATGTTCAAATCTAATTTGGTCAAAAAAATTGTATATATAGGCAAAACAACTGAAAACATCCAAATATATCTGAATTCTACAGCTGATCAAAGATGCTTGAAGAATTGTACACCGGATCAAAAGTTAATTGACCTGACAATCGACACTATAACCAAGTCAACAATATTTGGTACAGTTCTCTCTACCCCAGGATTGACTTAGATAAATGGGTAATAAGTGGGCTTAGCATTTTTTAAAGATTCTTCTTTAGGATCGAGACTCTCTTTCTCGTCTCATCTGCGACGTATCTCCCAAACTTTCCAGAGACTCCAAAAACGCCGCCATGTTGAGACAAGCTTCTCGCCTCCTCTCCCGATCCGTCACTACCGCCGCGGCATCCTCCAAATCGGTAACGACTCGCGCCTTTTCAACGGAGGTTCCGTCGACGATCGATTCGACTTTCGTCGAGTCATGGAAGAAAGTCGCGCCGAACATGGACCCACCTCAGACTCCTTCATCCTTCATGAAAGCTCGTCCTTCGACAGGGTCTTCGATTCCGACGAAGCTCACCGTCAATTTCGTCCTCCCTTACGCATCTGAGCTCTCCGAGAAAGAGGTCAGTCAGTCAGTCTTCCCCCATTTTGGTTTCGATTGATCCATCGTTTCGGTTATCGTGTGGATGTTGGCTATTGGTTTGTGATTCATCTGCCGATTTGTGGATAAGTCATTTCGGATTTGATTTATGGTAAGTTACGCAAATGTGACTGATTAGGGGCTTAGGAGGACCTTTGATTTTGCTTAGATCTTAGGGCTGAAACTCGCACACGTGCTTCAAGAGTTGTTAGCAATGATAATTTCGAAACAAAAAAAAAAAAAAACTTCATATGTTTAGTGATTAAGAAGAAGAAATATGTTGTTTGTTTAGATTCTTTTCTGGACAGAGTTCCTTGTTCTGTTCATCGCTTAGAAGTTGATTAATCCACTGCCTTTAAACTCTTTGTTGATCAGTCATTGAAGTTAGATACTTGCATAAGATATTTTTTGTTTCTATTCGTAGAAATGATCCCACTTTTCGTGTTTTCTGGTTATTATATGGTATTGGTTTCCAGTACAATGGGATTGGAAAGCTTTCATGTTTATTATGTGATCTATTAATATATCTTGAAACCGTGAGATTTATGAATAGTATCAATCCCACATGATATTGACAAAACCTAAGTACTGACTGTTAGTTAATATATGTGATGTAAATGCATATATATATTCTCTTCTAATCATGCATGATACATGTAGAGTGAACCTCAGTTTACTGATGAATATCAGTATTATTGGTTTCTCTTTGTCTACTTCAAGGTCGATATGGTCATCATTCCTGCAACAACAGGACAAATGGGTGTTTTGCCTGGACACGTTCCAACCATCGCTGAGCTGAAACCCGGTATCATGTCCGTTCACGAAGGCACTGACATAAAGAAATACTTCGTGAGCAGTGGATTCGCGTTTCTCCACGCTAACTCCGTCGCTGACATAATCGCGGTCGAGGCCGTGCCCCTTGAGAACATTGACGCAAGCCAAGTCCAAAAGGGTTTAGCTGAGTTCACACAGAAACTTGCTTCAGCCACAACGGATCTTGAGAAAGCAGAAGCACAGATTGGTGTCGAAGTTCACAGTGCTATGAACGCAGCTCTCTCTGGTTAAAAGAAGCTTCTCTCTCGTTACAATCAAAAATCATTTGGCTTTTCAAATGATTAGTGAAAGTTCCCTTTTTAATAAAAAGGATGATTTTTTCCTTGTTTTCAATTGTGTTGGACTTTTTATTTGAATAAATGATTTTGTGGAAGGCACAAACTAAGTTTCCGAATTTATTTATGGTTTTCATTTCCTAATACTTTTTATGTAAAAAAAACAAACAAATACTTTTTGTGTAATACACGTACCAACAAAGCTACAAACTGCTTGACACATTAGTTCCCTGAAAGAGAACTAGAAAAGCAAGTTACAAACTAAGTCTTGTTTGAAGTATCAAGAGATTTTCTATATCGTTCGTCGATAGTTTCTTCTAAAGGATTGGAACATGTTACAAGAGACTCTTCAACACCATCATGACAAGAATTCATGAATTTTTATATATATAAGTTCATAATGATTTTTTCAATGTTCTAAAAATTAGTCTATGCAGCTGCGCATTAACGAAATAATTTTTCTAAAACTTTTTTTTTAAAACATCTAGATGTTTAAAAACAATCTAGATGTCTATTAGACACTTCTTTTATAAAATGTCTATTTACCGCATAATATCTTTTCAAAACATTAGATTCTCCTAATACACTAATTCTTTGGTTACTTTGATATTTCTTGTTTGATTCACCCATTTCGTTAAAGCTTTTGTTGCTTTTAAATTTTTTTTGGCCATACCCTAAATTATGGATGGTCCTTGGTCCCCTTCATAAAGGATTTAAGAGAAGTAGGGGATGGATTGAGGGTTGAGAATATCTAACGATAACAACAACGTAGAGTATTCTTATTTAATGGTTTTCCTTCTTTGCCTTATCAAACCCCATCTTTAACAACCTTCTCCTTTCATTTTTCCACCAATGTCACTTTTTTGTTTTGTTGAAGATTTGGTATAGATCTTTCAAATCTTACATGATACTCTTAAGTGTGCATGACAAAGTGTATATGTATTCTAGTGGGGTTTATCTGGTCTATGACTAGTGAGATAGATCATCAGTATTCAACTGAAATATTATTAAAAAAAAGTTATTGCTTTATTTCTATGCCAAATATGGATGTAAATGGACCTTAGAGTAGATAGAATCTTATCTAGATTGTAGTTCTGTTATACTTTAGGTTTTGGTGCCATACACTTTGCTACGAAAATTATGAAGTGGAGGTGTTCGGTTTGGCTTTGGAAGAGTACCACAAAAATATGAAAGTTGATTCATGTATGCAAAAAGATAGTAATAAAAATTGGTATTGTCTTCCACCAAATGAAGGATATGCCTTGTTTTCTTATTTCTGACCTTCCTACAAGACCTTACAAAGAACCATTAGTCGTCGAAATTCAGAAAAGTGGGTCACTATAAAACCAGTTGGCCTCAATACTCCAACATTTAAGTTCTTATTCGTGAACCCATATGATATAGAAACTAGATACGTACATATGTAAAAATTGTCAAGATTTTTGGATCGACTCCTTGATGATGATGATGCTGATGAGTAAGAATATATATTCATGCAATGGGCTTGCTCGTGACGGTGAATATAAGAGTCACAAACAAGAATCCATAGCAATCCATATGTATAAAAATGACAAATTTAGGAAGAGTGATTAATTAGTTTGGTTTTCCTTGAAAGCTACAGTTTGGCTAACTTCCAAATCCCTTTGATAAACCATATATACAAATAAAGAGATAAAATTAACAGATTATATGAAATGTGTTGTGAATGGATACATTTTCTTATTGATGTGTCAACATATATATACAAGGTTCATAACGAATATTCATAAGCATATTCCTTATGAGATAATGACAACAATATAAATAGATAATTACATGTTAATCTAATGTTTATCTTAACAGATATGTAGTTGTCAGTTAGAAAGAAGAAAAAACATAAGTAAGTTAAAATTAACAACTACTAAGTCTATAAACTATGATATATTATTTAAATTTTAAAAATAAAGCAATAATATTTGAACTCTGGGATAAATTTTACTGATCATAATCAAACTTTAAATGTAATTCTCAAAACATAATTACGTCAATATTTGACCAAATGCTAAAATGTATACTAAAATAAGTATTTGAGTTAATTGTTAATGTTATAAATCTTTTAGTATTCTTGGTATTTACTCAGCATAAAACTTAAGATTGGTATGAGTTTTTTTTGGGTTTCTGAAATTTTTAAATTTTTTCGGATGTTGATTCGGTTTTGGATTTGATTTCGTGTAAAATCCAAAACCCAAAATACAGTAGAAAAACATATTTAGGTGTTTATATTGGGCTCAGTTCATTTTAGATTATTTTACGGTCTGATTCAATTTGGATTTTATGTTTATTTTTTTGCCACCCTATTCTATAGGCACAAATTCCTATTACCCACCTTATTAATCTACTCTATTAATTTAGAATCATATTTTTTATCTACCATTTTAAGGTTGTTTTAAAATTTTGGACTCTCATTTTAAAATTTATAAGTAGGATGCTACACATTAATTTTGAGATTCATCCGTTATAATTCAGTTTTACACGCTACTTCGATAATATGTCTGGCTAACTTAAATTAACCCAAATCTGATCAACAATAACCATCGAAAACTACTCTATTAAACCAGTTTGTTATTAACTATTAGAACTAAATACATAAATTATAATTGGCCTTCATGTCACTACACAGCATCGTCTTTGTTTTATTCCGAGCTCCATATAGAAGAATAATGCAATAAATATATTCGGACATCATGTTAGTATAGAAGATTAAACCAATTACACTGATTGACGATCATGTTTATATACATTATCGTTTCTGCTTCATCTCAGATCATTACCTGCCCACAGAAATAAAATTATATATTTTAGGCTAAAGTATTTTAGATGTAAGTGATTAATTAATTTTTTTATGTAATATAATCTTAAAACTATTAATCTCTATGTTTCACTTATAAGTGTCAGTTTAGATTTATGCATACGGATTACGGAAATAATTACTTTGCATATTTTCCGTATAAAAATACAATTACTTATACACTAAACCATATATAAACCAATAGAAAATATAGATTGCAGAATAAAACTAATAAATTTTGCATTGAAGATCGAAAACGACACTTATTTTGTAACGGAATTTTTTTTCTACAACACTACTTAATATGAAACTGAGGGAGTAATACATTTTAAAAATCTATAGTATTAAATTAGTCGAAATTTAAGTAGATCTTAAGCCTCGATCAATAAATGTAACTCTTATAAAATGCACACAATAAATAATGTGAAAGAGTAGGTCCGGGCATTAGGTCTCTCGTCGGGTACAGATCTGTCCCTTTTGGGTCTAGGTTTTCGGAACCTAAACATTTGGACATAAATAGATATTTAATTTTTTGTTTGAACTCGGGTCGATTCCTTCGAGGTCTATGTCCATAATTCAAATACCTATAAAAAACCTATAATTTTTGGTATGTGTTTTAATTGGTTTGAGTTTCTTAGGCCTCAAAAAAACTCCAAAATACCGAAACACAAAAGCAACACAAAAACACAAACAAATACTTGAAAAATATTTAAACCCAAAAATACTGAAACACAAAAGATACACAAAAACACAAAAAAATACCTGAAAAATATTTAAATTCCCCAAAAATCCAAAAATTTACCATAAATCTGACCTGAGGAACCGAAAGTACCTAAAATATTTTCCTAATACCCAATGTTATAAAAAATGAAATTTTACTCGAAACTCGAAAGTATAATCGAAAACCTTGATCCGAAACTTTAAAAAATATTTATAATACTGAACACACATTCGAAATATCATGTACATATATGAAATATCCAGATGGGTCTTGAGTAGGACCTGTAATCAAATAGAGACCGCATGTCAAAGAAAAAAATAAATATGTACTTATCATAGATGCGGACCAAAACCACTACTATGTTTTTGGGATATAAGTGTGTACATACAAAATTTTATATAAACTAATTTAAATTATATAATTTTTTAAAAGTGTCTTTTCGATATAATATTTTATAACATAGTAACGTACACTAATTCACAAAGTTTATTTATAATCAAAGAAAAAACACGTTTCTAAGTGCGTGTCAAAATCTAGTGTTACTTATTTTCAAGTACTCGTAGTTATCAAGTTTCAAATATTAAAATTTGATATTTTAAGTGTATGACAAATAACAAATTTGATATTTTTACTCAAAATACTCGAACGTAAGTCTTCATAATTAATAAGTAATAGAGCAGGATAAATAATTTGCAAATAACTTATTTTTGAGCATATACTCAAAATAAAAGCATTCATTTTTAGTAAATCCAAATATAAGTCCAAAATTTTATATTTGAACAAGATAAGTCAAATACCAAGTATATCTAAAATAAAAATGGTTTATGCCCATCTCTAAATGCAACATGTGAAAAACAATATTTCAAATAATATTAGAAAAAATTTAATATATATTTATTTTCTATATCTAGAAAATAAAACAAATGTTATAATTGAAGAAGAAACTAATAAAATATATTACTAACATTATAGAAATCAGATTACTAATTCTAAAGTTAGGTTATTTCAGTTTAGATTTGGTCACTAGGATAATATACCAATCATGGAATTAAACAAACGAGTTAACCACAACATTCTTTTTGGACATAATTTGTATGCTTTATAACATAAGGTCCATAACGCAACATATTATGAAGGATCGTTATAGAGGAAATTAGTTGAGTAAGCTCATGTCTAAATCACGTGCATATCATCTTCCCCAAATTCGTCAAGTTGAAATTCCTAGTTTCAAAGCTATATCCATCTGTCAAATTCCTAAGAAAGAAGATTTCTTCAATTTTTTCCTTTAATTTGTGGTTTTCTTTCTGTGGACATTAGTGGGCTTTATTTCCGGCCCAGTAAGAAACAAGAAGTATTATAATCAGAGAAACCTAGCTCTCCAACGTCGTCACCGTTCACCGTCTCCGTCTCTTAGCCGTCGAATCCCTCCTTCACGCTCAGCCGCCGCTACTTACTTCTCTTGCTTCGACTCTTCTGTGCATCAGTTTCTCGGTAATGTTTTGTATTGCTTGAGACAAGTTTGTTCCTAGCTTTGTGGATGATAGTAACGCACCAGTTGATAGTATTATGGATTGTAGCATCAGTGTCAAAAGAACCAATCTTTGAGCTTTGGTTAATGTCTGAGGTTTTCTGTGACTGTATCTAGAAGATGAAGTTATGTCTTGTCTTTTTGTTCATATTCTTGTCTTTATTTGGTGACACAGAAGCAAAAAAAAAAACAATGGGATTACCAGATTCGGCTCAAGACTTGTCAATGGAGGTGGATGCTTTCAGAAGGCTCTTCCCTCTTCGTTTCTTCGAGCGTCATCTCTCTGAATCTCTCCGTCCTGATGGGAGACCACTTGGAAAAGCCAGAGACACCATTGTCAACCTTGGTAAATTCACCTTAAACTGATCCATCATCAATGAGCCACTTTGACTTGGATTGATTTATCTTCTCTTGTTTAATAGGGCTTGTTTCTTCCGCTGATGGATCTTCCCTTGCCAAGATTGGTTCTACAGTAATGCTTTTCAACTCACACTGTCAGCAAAATGTTACTACTGAGTCTTGTGTTTTTGTTGAATAGGTTCTGTTTTTTTTTTGTTGTTGTGTGTGTGTGTGTATAGACTATGCTCGCTGCTATAAGAATGGAAGTTATGACTCCTTCTACAGACTCTCCAGACGAAGGATGCATAGGTTTGTTTGTTGCATCTCTCTGTCTCTTTCTATGTGGTTTTTGTGTCTGATTGATTACTTTTTTTTTTTTTTTTGTAGCTGTTGAGTTCCACATGCCTCCTATATGCTCTCCAACTGTTCGTCCTGGAAGACCTGCTGACGAGGCTCCTGTTATCTCCAAGCGTTTGTCTGATGTTATCTCAAGGTGTTTCATTTTAGTCAGGCTGAAAAGATTGATTATCTGTCTTTCGAGAATGTTTTTCTAAAATTGTTTCTCTTTTATTGGCAGTTGTGGTATGATTGACCTTAAAGAACTTTGCCTAGTTTGTGGAAAAGCTGCTTGGATGGGTTATCTGGTCAGTGTAACACTTTTACTTATAATCTGTTTATTGGTTTTACCACAATTCATCAAGGAAATTTCTTATAGGACATATACTGTCTGGATGCTGATGGTGCTCTTTTCGATGCTGCTCTGCTTTCTGCTGTTGCTGCCTTTTCTAATTGTAAGTATAGGAACCATGTGACATTATCTCTCTGTAGAAAAGCAGCTTGGATCCTAATTTTTTACTGAGTTATACAAAAGTGACACTCAGACCAAATCTGATGCATTAGAGATCTTTTTTTTTTGTATTTTGCAGTGCAAATACCAGTTGTTGCTTTGAACGACAATGGAAGAATAGTGGCCATCAACGGAGAAGGAGAAGAAGAGAACAATGCATCGATCACGGAGAAGGAAGCAGTGAACAAGGAGAAGAGAAAACTCACACTCAAGAACATCCCTTTCTCTTTAACTTGCATACTCCACAAGAAGTACATTCTAGCTGACCCAACAGCTGAAGAAGAATCCATCATGGGCACTCTCGTGACTGTTGTCTTGGACTCTTCAGATCAGATTGTTAATTTCAATAAATCAGGAGGAAGCGCTCTCGCTGGTTCATCAGCCATTAAGGTGAGAGTTATAAGTCATTATCACAGATTGATTACTGCACTGTTTCTTTTTTTTTTCCTTAAAACGTTTTGGCTTTTGGCAGAGCTGTGTGGAGCTAGGAAGGAAGAGAGGAAAGGAGCTTAAGCAGATATTGGGAGAGATGGATATCGACTGATTACGATATCAAATGGACTGTGTTTATCATTCCATAACATTATGAAGAAGCCTAGTGTTAAACCGGTGCTCGTCACCATTTTTGTTAACAATATGTTTTGGTGACCTTAAAAATGAGTTTAATGTTAGTGTAAGTGTTCGATTCAGAAGGTGTGCACTATGTACTCAACAATCCATATGAAATGTAGAGCATATAGTCGAACATTTTTTGTTTTTTTTTTCTAAAATCAGATTAGGCATGTTGGAGAATCTTCAAAACTAATATTTGGGTATGGGTAATGGATTTCGGCCCCAGACATTTTGAAATTGGATATTATTGCATTATAAATGTTTAGCCGTGATTGTAAACCATGGACAGATGTTTTGGATTTTAGTCCTGTAAACCATCCACATGGTAAATATTCAACATTTGACCACCATCAGCCGTTGATTTAGCTTTCTAATTTAAAACTATAGGATTTGAACACATCCATCAACCGTATAGTGTTTTTTTTTCCTTACATTTATTGTAACTACGTATAGCTAAACAAAGGAGAATCAAAGAAGTCCTTGTTAATTTGTTCCATTGTCTATATTTATGATTATCCTAGATTTAGAAGTTACGAAATGTAATTTTGATGTGAGATATAGTGTAGTTATAAGCGTATTTATTGGAGATTTTTAGGGTGGAGCTCTTATCGTAATATAAAATTGTTTTTTAAACTTTTAACTAAAAAAACTAAAACCGATTTTTAAATAAGAGTTTAAAAAATAGTTTTTAATTTTTCTTAGTTAAATATTAAGAGACTGTGTTTATATTACGCTAAAAACCTCACCTTAACAACCTCCAATAAACATACTCTATCAATTTGATTATATAAGACAGTTCTTGTCTAGTTTAATCTTTCTACATAAATCCATTCAGATTTTATATATACTTTGATCTAAATATCTGCTCACTTAAAAACTAACGGCGGTCACTTAGATTTTCCCGGATTTTGGTGCTAACAAAAAATAAAACTTGAGTTCTTGACCAAAACAAGTCCAAAGAAGCAGAACACTGAAACCTCAATTGTGAGAAAATAATATTATGTCAATCTTTCAGTTTAAAAGGTTAAATTACGTAATATTTTATTCAAGACATGAAATCTGCTTAAATTACAACAAAAAGACATGGAATCTGCAACCATTTTACACAAGTACCGCTAAATCAACGTACTACGTCAGAAATATGACATACATACAACATACTGCTACAAGACAAAGCTTAATATTTATTTATTTTGCCAACTAAGAGAAAAAATAATAAAAATCTAAGATTTAAAAATGTCAGACCAGGAAAATTCTTAGTACAATTTATTTATACTTATTGTACGAAAACAAGAGAGATTTTTATTAGAGACTCAATAATCCTCACTAAGAAACCCACCAATCTTATGCTCTCTGTCGCAATTATTGTTATAGTCATAGATATCATTATTGTTGTTATTATCATTACTACCCTCACCAACCAAATCATTAGATTGAACCCTAAACGCGCCGTTTTGATCTTCTTGACTCATTTCTTCCTTAGCATTGTGGTGAAACGGGAAGTACCCCGCTTGCGTCGCCGGAGGTACAACCGAAGGAAGCTTCGAGAGAAGAGCCTCGAGGCTACTCATCGACGGTGTTATTTTCATCGGTTGTTGGTGGTGGTCCATCAAGAAGTGGTGGTGCTGGTCAGAGTGGTAGATACGCTGTTGATGGTACTCATGCTGCGACGGAGGAGGAGCTACTCCGGGGAAATGCCACGTGTCAGAAGGAGAGGTGTTGATGAAAGGGTAACCAGAAGAAGAAGGATGAGGAAGAAGTACTCCAGGGATGCTTTCTATATAGCTCAGCTTCTTCCTTAACATCACAACATAGCTTAAATCCTCTATCACCTTTAAAATAACATTTTAAGTACGTAAATATATCATCTTGTATATATAAATTTATTTTATATATACAGTGTATATAATGTATATATAGAGAGTATGAACAACAAAGTATATAGAGAGAAAAAACCTTGTGAACAGCTCCTAATTGGACAACACCTTCTCGAACAGAAATCAAGGCAATGGTCTGCAAAACAATTTCATGTAATATTTATATATATATACCTTGATGCCAGTATATATATATATATATATATATATATATGAAAGTATATGCTGATGTAACGAAACAAGATACCTTGATGCCAGATTGAAACTGAGCTTCCCATGTCCTAGGGTACTGCACATTGACATAAACTTTGATCAGTATTAAGTTTCAATTAGTTTGTATAATAGTTATACAGTATATAAATCTATATTTGTACAAATCTCAAAGTTGTGGATACTTTTCTATTTCAAATTTATGTATAGTGTAAATGTGCACATAAAAATATGCATGTAAAGGCATGTCTATGTATTATGTATATGCTTACTGAGTCTGCAGAATTTTGCCACGCAGATAAGAAGTTAATCTCTTGGTCATTAGGTTCTTTATAAATCCACTTGTGACTGTGATCTGCAGCCACTTTTCCTATCAACCTGCACAAAATTTAATACTTCACTCATTAAATTAATTATCAACTATTTAAATATTACTTTATTTAGTTGACAATGATTAATTATATTAAATACCCCCTTTCCAAAAATATGATTAAACTACTTTGCAATCATCCGCATGAATTTTTAATAGGTATGGATCTTAAACTTTGATTTTAAAAGAGGTAGTTTGACTGATAACTTTCTAAAACCAACTTATTTACATATACATACATATGGATATAAACTGAGTAAGAAAAATAGGTATTGAAATAGAATGGCTCTGGTCCAAAAAACATCCTGTTAACCCAAAAAAGTGAAAACCAAAGAAGAGAAAGTACTGTATGAAAAAAAGAAAATCAGGGAAAACAGATTCCTTTGCTTAAAAAATCATTTAATTAACTCTTGTTAAGAAACAAAATATGTATATGTGTCATGTGTATTTTATCCTCACATACCCTTCTCCATAATTGTAGATTTCATGGGACATCTTGAAGAACAACTCAGGCTGAAGCCCTTGATATTGTTGATAGTCCTTATTTCCGTAAGCCGTGGAGGCGCCTCTGCCTCCACTACACTCGCCGGAGCTCACTTCCCCGGCAGAAGCTGCAAAATTGCAAAACCCATCTTCCCAAACCAAGATCCTGCCAGTTAAACAATTATATAACCCAAGAATGCATTATGTAAAATTATATATAGTAGTTTTTCTGTGGTTTTACTAGTACCAGTTTCTCCTGTTCCCTCTTGATCTATCATAAGCTCCTTGACCATCCCATCTAATTACAAACAGCACCAAATGATCGAACATAATTATCATTCAGACAAATATTGTTTTCCTAAACGATAATTACATATATTTTGTAAATAAGCTCCGAAAACAAATAATAATACATAATAAAGTACTACAAAGGAACACAGCAAATGAAAAGAATAACAAGAAAGTCAGAAACTTTTTTGCAATGAAAAACAAGACTTTCAGACTTGTTATTTGTATAAGGTTGACTTTAATCATAAGCTTACTTAGGAGGAGGATAGTTTCTGGGCAAGATCCTCCAAAAAACAGCATACACCCATTGGGAATTATCGTGGATACATAAGCTTCTTAGTGTGTGCTGAAGAAGATGAGTCACAGCTAATGGATTTAGATGTTCATCCATTTATTCTTAGTTAGTTTTCCAAAAAATAATTTCTTGGTTTTTTCTCTTTGTTTTGGTTTGGTGTATAAAGACTTTCATTAGGTTGAAGAAGATAGAAAACCCTCAGTACCTATCCTCCTTTAAATAGCAAGCTTTTAGATCCACCCCGAAAGCATCTTTTTTTTTTAAATTATATTTTCGATGAAGATAAGAAATTAATTTATCTACCCATTTTGATTTTCCTCGTGTGTAGCTATTTACCTAACGTCATATTATTCTTGTTTTCTTTACTTTTAATTTCCGGAGTAAAAACCTCACATAATTTTCTAACGCTTGAAAACCTGCAAGCAGACCTGATACCTTTTACATAATTTATTTATGATTTTTAAGGATGTAGAACGTCAGAGGGAGTATTTACACAGTGATATATAACTTTCAACGTCTACTGATATTAATCAAAATGACTACATACAGAATTCCACATTAAAAAAAAAACATTTCCGTAAGGCAACATGACTACATATACCTTTCTTTTTTCTTGATAAAAAAAAAAACATTTCAGTAAGGAAAAGTAGACCTGTGGTAACGTATAACGCTATAATTTGGACATGTTCTGCAATAACAAAAAATTGGTATTTATTAAATATGTATCACATTATTAAGTTTATCATTTATGTCAAAAGTGTAAGTCATGTATATGTGTATTTATGTTGTCTTATTTAACATTACGAACTAGAGTAGTAAAATACTAATTAAAGGGTTATATTCGATTTTTAATTAACTTGTTCAATACTATAGAGTAAGGGCAATTGATATTTGTTTAATAGTGAGTAAAGTTAAAATAGTATCTTTAAGAGCAGTTTTTATATTTATCTTTGCGCATGTATTTACAAAATAAATTAATCCAACAATATGTACAATGTAGTAGTGGTAAATGTTGATTCCTTTTGTCAAACTAAATCAAATTTTTGGATTAGAACATGCATATATATGATTTTCTTCTTTTTTTTTTGGCTAAAAACTGTATATGATCTTTTAAGTTGTATATTTAAAAAATCAACTGATTAGCCCAGCCATATCTTTATTCTTTACCAAGAATACAAATTTCTTTAAAGTACATGACTATGTCACCATTAATTCTGATTATTATATATGTAGAGATAACATATTTATCATTATTGGGTTCTACGCAAAATGAGAAACTGTCTATTTACCTGAAGACCAAATGTAAATTAACGTATACTCTTTTAATAATTGTTTTTACTGACAAGAAACTGTCAATTGATTAAGTTTCAAATCCTATGAAATAAAGTTTGGTTCACCATTTACCAGCACGTTCATTTATTTTCAGTTCAGTAGTTAGTTAACGAAAACTGTACTTGTACGTCTTTCTTTGATTCTTTACATGTGTTTTATTTTATTTTCTCCATCCTACCCTTCTTAATTTCCTTGTTCTTTGTTTTTTAAACTTAATTCCCTTGTTCTTTTGAAGGAAAATTTAAATCAGACTACTTTTACCCAACACCTAACATATAGAGATGTATTAGGTAACACAACATTGGTTCATTATTTCCTAATGCATATTTGTACATGTATATCCACATAAAAAATATACAATATAAGTTAAGAAACCATTATTGTTTACAAAAAATATTTTACCAAATTATGCTAAGTTAAATCATTTCTCTACAATAATGTGATACATATTAGTCATAAAAACAATTTAAGCATGGTTTTAAAGTCCTTCAACATATTATTTGTATACTTATGTTAACTAAGCCACGAAAAACATGGACAAGACTTCATTGTTCATTAATAGAAAAAAAATCTATATACTATTCCATTCATTTTTTTATTTGACGTTTTAGGATTATGCATATATATTAAAAAATATTTTATTTTATTTTATTTTCTAAACAAAAATATCATTAATTTTTATCTAATCATAGTTTAACCAATAATAAAATAGAAACTATTATATTACTGGTCATCTAACATTAATTATTAACTTTACATAGAAAATTGAAAATGTTGAATAGTTTAGAACAATTTTTTTTCTAAAGTGTCAAATATAAAAAAAGGTGGGGGTATTAAAAATGAAACATATTTTTGAGATCCTCCTAGTTTAGTTTTCATTGGTTAATTACTTTTTGTACCATTGAGTTAAATATATTTAATATTTTGCTTATTAAATGCAGATATTATTTGGGAGCACTATACGTAACCTATTAATTAGCCTAACAACTATATATTAAAATAAAATTTACAACTTTGATTTATGTGTGATTTTGTTTTTGTAAAATAAACCCTCACTAAAATTCAGTTATTCTTCATTTTCATTAATTTATTAATAGTAATAAAATATTATTATATCTTAATATATATTCAGTTATTGTTTATAAAATGAAAAATAAAATTTTATCATATTTTAATTTATTCTAGAATCATATTCTATCATATTTAAAGAATTATTATATTGAACTAAATATGATAAAATTATATTTAAACGATATATTAATATAATTTATTTTTATAAATATTCATATTTATGTTAGAATAATATAATATGTTGTCAAAACGGGTTAATATACTACACTATATAATGTATCTTAAATTTAATAAGCATAAAAAATTAAACATTTGGTTAACAAAAAAATAAACATTTAAAGATATAATTAATATTAAATATATATATATATGAAATTAAATACCCTCGTTGAGCGGCTTAAAATATATTTCTCATCAAAACGTTTATGTATTAGTTACATTCTATATTTAAAACCATGCTACTGAAAGTTAGAATATTTTTAGGATATCGGGAATACATTCCCTGCAATATAGTAAAAGGGTAATCTAAATTGATAGTATTTATAAAATTAGTTGCCATGCATACAGTGGAATTTTTAATAGTCGAGTATTTGGATAAAATATGTTCACCGTTTTATTAAATATCCAAATCTCATATAAACAATATAACCAAAGTATTTTTTTATATTTTTTCAAATTATATTAGAATAAAATAATATAATTTAATAGACCACTACAGCATCTTAAAGTTTGTAAAATAAAAACATCTCTCTGAAAAGAGTTTTAAATGTTCTATTAATAATAAATTTACCTAACAAACGGTTTAACCTATATAAAAGTGGGATGCATGTTTTTCTTTTTTACCAAACATTGAATACCGATTTTTTTTTACCAAATATTGGATGTAGGTTATGTCTTCCAAATTTCATTTTCATAATATTAAGATAAAATAATTTTCAAATAAATGATGTACACAATTTTAAAAATACATATAATTTTGTAATTTTAAATTATAATTTTTATTAGATAAATTTATGCTGAGAAAAATAATCTTGCACTTTAAATCTAGTTATAATTTAAAATAGATGCATGCAATGAATCATTTTATAGAAAATGCTTGCACAAAAAACTCTAAATATACTATCTCTCTTATTATGCATATGCGATGGTCTTAATAATCACAATATCATATACTTATCAAAATAGAATCTTTTCCATTGACTCAATCTTTTTGTAAGTTTTTAAATTAAATATAATACTCTGTTATATAAAAATCAACACCGATTAATTAATACTTTCTCCCTTATATTATTACTAAATATGTTTCAAATTACACAATAATTAATTTTGTATCCAAACAATATAAAATATCAAATACTATATTTTTAATTAATTTTTAATTTATTTTTTCTATGATTTATCTAATACATTCAGTTCATTTATAAAGCAAAATAAAAAAGTATAGTCGATTTTTGCAACTTTAGATACTGCAAAATAATCTCATCTAATATAAAACTAATTAAATTAATAAAAATTGTGTTTTCATGAGTACAAAAATTCATTCAATTAAATTTAATGAAGCTTTCTTATTAGACTCATTTTCTTAGATTATGTTTATTCTTAAGAGCATATAATTATCAATGTGAGATTATTTTGGTTTATGTTGACATCAAATATATTTTATAAAAACAAAATGTTATAGTAATTACATTAACATGAAAATAAATTTAAAATTGGTCAAATAACTATATATCACACAATTAAACAGTGTACTTTGTAAACTTTTATCCAAAGCAAAAAAAAAAGATTAGGGGTCAACATAGGCAGATACCGAGGCCACATAAAGAAAGATATAAGAAAAAAACGAGAATTCGGCCAGAAAAAATATGAACTTTGCACAAATTTCCAAAACAAACACGAACTTGAGGCTGGCCAAAAAAACACTAAACTTTCTTTGACTTTTAAATTTTAATCAGAAAATTATCGCTGACTCGCCAATTAAGCACACTGTGATCTTACAGTGTAGACGCTGTTAAAAATCGACGTTAAGTGAAACGACGTCGTTTTGTGTGTTTTTAAAATGACGTTGTTTTGTGTGATTTTTTTTTAAAAGAAAAGCCTTTGCCAAGACTTGAACTCAAGACCTCAAAGCCAAACAACAAAGTCTTTCGCTACTGAGCTAATGACACTTCTCATAAAATCTCTAACATATTTTTTTTAATTGAGTAACCAAAAAATCTTTAAAAATCTTAAATTTTTACAAAATTCAAAAAAATCAAGAAAATTTGTGAAAATATTAAAATTAAAAATTACATTACAAATAATTTTTTTTCGCTAAAATTAATTAAAAAATTCATAAAATCTAAAAATTCCAAAAATGCAAAAAACTAAGGATTAAAAATGTGACAAAAAACTAATGATTAAAATAATATAAAACTATATAAGATATTTCAAATTATTTTAATCTCTAATTTTAATTTTTTGCATTTAAAGTTTTTAGATTTTTTATTTTTAATTTTATGGATGTTTTTATTTTTTTTATAAATTAATATATTTGAGATAAAATACAAAAAAAAATGATATTTATCAAATTATTTGTTTTTGTACAATTTTGGTTTTCTTAAAACACTAAAATAAATTGTTGCTAAGATATGATAACGAACATACATACACTAAAAACTATAAATGATTTTTCATTTCATTATCACCTTGTTCCAAATATATAAAATCATTAAATTTAATTTGTTGCATTACTTTGAATTATTTTAGATTTTTTGAATTTTAAATGTTTTGATTTTTTAAATAAAAAAAGTATTTGTAATTTCAATTTTAATTTTCCAGATTTTTTTTTTAATTTTAAGAATTTTCTGGAATTTTCAAAAAAGAATTTAGATTTTTTAAGATTTTTGATACTCAATAAAAGAAAACATGTCGGAGAATTCATTAAAAGTGATATTAGCTCAGTGGTAAGAAGCCTCGTAATTTGGCCTTGAGATCTCGGGTCCGACTCAAACTGCCAAATAATAAAAAAAAGTAAAACGACGTCGTTTCATCTCATCTCCAAACGACGTCATTTTACTTACCGAATTTAACAAATGTCGTTCAATCATTCTGTAACAGTTTGTTTAATTGTCGAGTCAGCGATAACTCACTGATTAAAATTTAAAAGTCAAAGAAAGTTCAGTATTTTTTTGGCCAGTCAATATGTTAGTGTTTGTTTTAGTAATTTATGCAAAGTTTGTATTTTTTTTTGCCGAATTCTCGAAAAAAAACAGCGTGCTTTGTAAACTTGTCATTTGGTACGAAGATCGTGTGTCCACGTAGCTAGGTTTAGGAGTGGAAGTAGATGCTTCATTTATTTTTATTTTTTTTTGTCAACTATGCTTCATTTAATTTACCCTACATCTCTCTCTATACAGATATTTTAATTGAAATTATGGAAATTGTTAGAATAATAGGAAGAAAAAATGAAAATAGATGGGAGGAAAAAGACATGATGACTAAAAGGAGATTTCAGTGCTTTCAATTCAGCTCTGCGGCTGACACCAAGAAAGTGTTTTTGGGCAGACCATTATGCTCTTGTCTTTGACCATTCTTTCTACCTTTACTCCTATCATTTCGATTAACCAAGTCCTCTAATGAATTTACCAAAAAAAATAATTCGTCTAATTATATTTAAACATATTTTGGTTCTACTTCTAATATTTTTCGGTGAAATGAATTAAACATCAGTCTTGATAATTTTCAAGTAAGTTTATAACGCTAAGTTATACTAATATTTAATATTTGAATCTCAGATATAAATGATATTTACATTTTATTAGTGAATATTGTAAAATATGAAAGACATACAAAAAACTATAGAAAGAAAAACTAAAAAAATTGATACATTTAAAAATTTGATAAATTAAATGTTAATATAGTTATATTGGCATACTCACTTAAAAGACTACCAATATTTATTATTATTTAAGCCCTTTATTAATAAATATTTATTATTATTTTAATGTATTTTACTATATTTTTGTTCTAAAATTAAAAAAAATTCTATTTTAGAAGAATAGATAAAGATGAATTGATGTTTACTTTGCCTCTAAATGATATTATAGAAATAATATACAAATGAGTTAGATATGCTCTTATATTTTCATAAATAATAAGATACTAGGTTAATATCCGCGTATTTGCACGGGATGAAAAAGATATATAAATTAATTTTTATTTTGTGTTTTTTATATATTATAAAATAAATATATGTATATATGTCAAATAATTGAGAAATTTATAATTATTATATATACAAATAATTTAGCGCTATCAATTAAATAAAATAATTATATTTGTTTATTTACAATCATTTTAGATAAGTAAATTTAATTAATAAATAATATTCATATATATATATATTATACTTTTAATTTGATTATATGATAAGTGAAGCTTCACACTTACATCGTTTTATGATTATTTGTATATTTTTATAACAAAATTTTTATTGATAACATCATTTTTACTGTGAGAGATTTAATATTTACACTAATTCATCATCGTTTAGAAAAATAAATTCATTTTTTTTCATTAAATTTAGTTATCAATAATTTTTCAATATAATTTTAAAATTAAATATTTATATATTTTTAAATTTGTATAAAGTTTAATTTAGTTAGCACTATATATACACATTTAATTTAAATATCTATTAAATGATATTTCTATTCATTAATTATATAATTGTTTGTATCGTACCATAACAAAAAAAATAAATTATTAATCAAAAAATATTATATGTGACACTTTTGAATATTTTATTAATATATATAATCATTTAAACTATATATATAATATATATGAAAAATTGTTATGTAGTCAATGTTATTGTTTAATTTATTTTCATAATATAAGTTTAACAAAAGAGTAAAAGATATACAATTTTTTATTCAAATCATTAATTGTTATATACCATATTAGGTAATTTCATAAATTTTATTTAAAAAAATAATGAATAGCATTAATAATAATTTTATGTTCAGCTTAATAAAATATATATTATATGTTTACATGAACCAATATTTTTCTCTAATAAATTTCAGAAGCATTCTCACGATGACTTGTGAATGTCAAAAAATATCATAATGCTTCTCAATTAATATATATAGGGGATATTGTCATGTATAATTACTATGTATACGTGTGTTAGTTCGTGTTCTTAAGAAGCAATTGTATTGTGATCCCGATAGAATTTGTTCTTCAGAATGCAAGAGAGTAATATTACAGAATGCCTGAAAATATGACACATCATATTCACTAGCCACGACATCTTGTGCTTTTTATATATTTTGCTGGTTGTTCTGTATGGTTAAAATTTCCAGATCAATTAACTATTATCCAGTTACAAAAAAAAATTCCCTGATCATCTTTTTTATTTGAGAAATATTAGCTTTTGATGTAAAAAAATGTAATATGTCTGGTAGATGCTATTAGGGGTGGGCAAAATATCCGTAAATTTTGATTCGATCCGTTATTCTTTTCGATTCGATCCGAAAAATTCGAATATCCGTAATTTTACAAATCGAAGCAAATACTAAAATCTAGTATCCGTCAAATAAGGAGCAAATCACATATACTTATTTTTAAGAAAACGGATATCCGATCCGATCCGTAATGTACATATGTATATATCTATATATATATAATTATATATAATTTTATATCTCTA